>CM068375.1:250291541-250519041 GCA_034769895.1 Magicicada septendecula
ATTCCTTGAAGTTGGACATGTTTGCTGAAACTGTTTTGAACATACATTTAACTCATTTGTAAATTAATACAGCATCCATACTGAAACATTTTAATTTGGATGTATGCTGTGATATAACTAATACAACTTACTCTAAACATATAAACCTTATTCTATTACAACTCTTTTAAAAATATGGAGTTCATGGCTTTGAACAATATCAGCCATTTAAACTTCTTAATTATATTAAAACTTAAACTATTACCAGTCCTTTCTGATTTTACTACTATTATCTAACATCCCCTTATACAGTAAACATTCCACCCATACTTTAGTTGTTATTGTCATTCCTACGAATGTATTGAGATAACACAGTGACCTTATTTAATGAAATATTGGAAATTTTTCCATTTTAATATTTCATTATTTGTTAATTATAAAATATAAAAGTTATTTTATAGCATATTGTTTAAGCTATAGATACACTACAACTTGAAGTTTATTACATTTCAAAACACTTACACTAGTACACTTTCACTGTTGGTTCTGACTTATATTTGAGTTTTATAATTCTCAGACCAGACCTTTAGTCATAATGGACTGTGAAGATTTGTTTATGTTTTCTCATATAATAATTTTAGTTGGTGCACTTCTTATCATACTACACAACTGTAGCGTTTCATTATTTCTCTTCGGAGGTCTATTTATTATTTTTTTCTTATTTGAACATTTTTTTTTATTAATGTTATACTATAATCAATATATATTATATATTGATAATATGTGTACAACAACTGGTTTTTGTTGTACCAATTTTTATTTCCATCTAATTAACTTTAGATATTAAAGAACAATTTTTATTTGATCTTTTCTTCTACAGATCCAAAATTAACAATTCATTATTTTTCAATCTCACAAAACAGTCTCCTTGACAACGCCACCAATTTTCCATTACATCACTCATACAAATTCTGTTTTCATACATTTAGTTATACATATATAATTATTTATATTTAACATTTTATATCAATTATCATTATTACAAAACAATATAATAATTATTAACAAACAATATCATTATTATTAACAAAAAATATTAGAACAGAACCAATAATAACTATACAATTGTGATTCGGTACCGGGAATCGAACTCGGGTCCTCCGGTATCGTTACAATCCCTCCCCGCCTAAGTCTATTCAACTTTCGGCTTCCAACAAGGAGGGTGAAAATTGAATGACAATATTGGTTAGGTAACTCCGGCAAATTCAGGCCGTGCTGTTGTCTGTATGTCCACATCACTTTTTTGGCACATGGCCCTACTTAAACTATCAGCATTTTTGTGATATTTCCCGGCCTTATGAGTAATGACAAAATCAAATGATTGTAAGGCAAGTGTGACGATTTAAATTGTGACAATTATAAAAATAAAGAAATAAAAAAAAAATTTTAAGTTGCGAACAACTAACCATTTAAATCTCACAATGATAATAAAAAACATGTAGGTACTAAGTGTGAATGGAAGTAGTAATTAATAAGGGCAAAGAAACGGTAAAGAAAAGACATATTGTAAATAATTATTATTGTCGCATTTAACCCTTTGCTTGTTATCAGGCGCCTACCTGTTGATACCGGACTCGACATGTTTACCGAGTCTTCTGTAATTAAAATAATATAGAAAAATAATGTTAATAATTAAAGAATCTGAAGACACAGATAGTCACGAAAACAACTAATTTAAATGATGTATTTTTATCTAGCGATAGTTTGTATAAATAAAAAGTTTTATTTAGAGAGAGACCGGGACTATATTCTCGTGGAATAAACACCCCACTACCTATTGTCCTGTACCAGTGGTAGCGGACGAAAAATCTCTCTCTCGCAATGACGACTCCAAGCAGTGCACACGCACGAGCAAAATGCTCTGTTGAAATGTTATGTGATTGGTTATTAGTTTGGATTAATTCTTATGTATTTTACTAACTGCTACAAAAGAGTGTAATATGTAACGTTAAGAAAAAGAAAAATTAAAAAACGTTGTAACAAGAAGAAATATGTGACAACCAATAGTACGAGTGTTAGTAACTATAACAGCTATCTTCTCCGATTGACGACTCTTCACAACATCCTACCTGGAGACATGAATCATCAGAATTACAACTCTAGTAGACCCGACCGATAATGCAGTTCGAGACATCTGAGAATCAACGAGTACCTGTGTAGAAGGCCCACTCTATCCTGCAGACGTTTAAGCCGTGAACAACTGAGACCAGACCTAGACGAGGACGACGCTCTTCGGATTCCCAAGATGTAACCATATGGAGGAGATTTCTATATCCCAAATTAAAGGTGACTCGATAGCACGTCTATCGAGGAATAATAATAATAGTAATTGTAACACAATACTCTCTTAAAGAGACTTTCAGAGACTATTGACTTTATAAGAATATAAAAATTTAAATCTAAGAATTTAATTGTAACTATTCAGGCTTATTACAATTGTAACAGTTTAGATTTTAACGTAACGTAGTATAATTAATACCATTCTGCAAATGGAATAATAATGAAACTTAAAAGTAAAAGTAAAAGTAAAAGTAACAGTCTTGCAAGCTATTATCTTGAATTGAATATAATTAAAAGTTTAAAGACTAAATACCAATGGTTACCCGGATCCGGGGAAAAGCTAAATATAATTTGTTGTGATCCCACAGTCTATATAAAGCAATTTAAATAATTTAATAATATAATTAATAATGTAATGGGATCTGTCTTTTGAGTAAATGTCATTTGTTTTTTTTTAATGTTTAATAAAGGGAAATCTTCTTGTTGCACACATATACTGAGTACATAAATCAACAGTTTTCCCTTCCCTGATTCCTTTTATATTTACTGTGTGTTGTTCTGTTTTAATTTCAGCTCGTCCCGAATAAGGCAGCCTGAAGTAATTGGCAGAACCAATTACTTTGGGTTCCCTCTGTTATAACTCAAGAGAAGAGGTTATACAAGTGCCCATCTCATTAATCGGGCATTTGCAGATCCCATAGTTTTTAAATAAATCAGAGGATTGTGGTCTG
Organism: Magicicada septendecula; assembly: GCA_034769895.1. Taxonomy (NCBI): domain Eukaryota; kingdom Metazoa; phylum Arthropoda; class Insecta; order Hemiptera; family Cicadidae; genus Magicicada; species Magicicada septendecula. The sequence continues at coordinate 250,294,592 of CM068375.1, forward strand.
TTACAATAGTAAAAGTCAGTCCCCCATCTAAATATTGACGGAGTTTAAGAACGGCCCAGACGATACCAGCGCATTCCTTTTCGGTCGTCGCATAATTTATTTCTGGCCCTTTCAGTTTTCTACTTAAAAAAATAACTGGATGTTCATATCCGTCTTTATCAGTCTGACTCAATACTACGCCAATTCCGACGTCGGATGCATCAACTTGAAGCATAAATGGTTTTTCTTACTCAGGCGCCTTTAATACTGGTTCAGAAGCGATCATTTTCTTTAAGATTTTAAACGCCGTCTCACATTTCTCATTCCATTGAATTGGTGATTTTTTTTCTTTTCCTTTCGTCAGATCACTCAGAGGAACAGCAATAGTAGAAAAATCTTAGAGATATTTTTGATAATATCCAATTAGGCCCAGGAATGATCGAACTTCAGTTTTTGTTTTTGGTATTGGATAGTCTATAATAGACTTTATTTTTGCTTCGGCTGGTGTCCGATAACCCTGTCCAACTAAATGTCCCAAATATTTAACGGTGGCTTTTGCAAACTGACATTTAGTGGGTTTGACTGTTAGTCCGGCTTTTTTTAAAGTCTCAAATACTTTTTTTAAATGTATCAGGTGATCTTCCCAAAAAGATGAAAACACTGCTATATCGTCAAAATATGTTTCCACAAATTTGTGTATTCCTGATGTTAGTTCTCTAATTAGTTTGCAAAATGTGAAAGGCGCATTTTTAAGCCCAAAAGGCATATATTTCGGTTGATACGTACCAAATGGAGTAACAAATGCAGCATATCGTTGGGCTTGTTTCGTCATGGAAATTTGCCAGTATCCCTTTGAAAGGTCAAGTACAGTTATAAAATTTGCTTTCGCCACAGTTTCAACATTTGAATCAGTATTCGGGAGTGGATAATAAGTTGTTTTAGTGATCAGGTTCAATTTCCGATAATCTATACATGGCCGTGGGTCTCGGCCTGGGACTTCTATTAGTATCATAGGTGACGTGTAATCAGAAGTACATTCTTCCACTATTCCGCGCTCTAGCATATCTTTAACTGCATCTTCTAAGATCTTCGTCTGTCGAGGTGACAACCGATATGGTTTACTTAAAAAAGGGGTATCATTAGTCAGCTCAATGTTATGAGTAACTGATGTGACTAATCCGGGTGCAGGAGTGAATATTTCTTTATACTCCTCAATTACCATTCTAAGTTGCTGAATCTGTTCGGATGATAAATTAGTCCCTATTGCATCCTTAACCCAATCTTTATTAGAAACACGTTCTACAGGACTAATAATTTCTTCATCGAATTCAGTATTTTCAGGGTTTTGTATGATGGCAGCGACCAGTTTTTGTCTTTCGAAAAAAGGCTTTAACATATTGACATGATATACCTTGTTTTGATTCCCCTTTCTCGGGTCTATGTATAATATAATTCGTATCTGATATTTTAACTGATTTAAAATCATTAAATTTTTCAAGCTTTTGACATCAACTGCCTTCATTCCTTCAGTCCATCCTTCAAAATATATGGTCAATTGATATACAAAATCTGCCCAAGTCTGGTTCGGTAAGCGTCTAATATTAAAGAATTTTTGTCTGAGTTTTTCAGGGTTAAACTGATATTTTCTCATAAATAATTCTTTTACATAATCATATTTTTCTGCTAACTCTATTGGTTCTCGATGAATGAGTTCTTTGATTACTATTGGTACAACACTAGTTAAAACAATAACCCAGTCTTCAAGAGGTATTTTCGAATGTACCATAGCTCGTTCAAATCTTCGAAGGAAAATTGACACATCTTCCTCTTTTTCATCAAATATACCTACAACATCTTTTATATTATACAATTTTGGTTCTACAATTTTTCTAACTTCAACTTCAGTATTAGAAGTCTGTTGAATCCTCAATTTCTCTAACTCAAACTCTCTTTCTAATCTTTTTTCTTCCTTTCTTTTTTCTTCCTTCACAGCTTCAGCTGCTAATATTTTTTCTAACTTCACAGCTTCAGCTGCTAATCTTTTTTCTTCCTTCACAGCTTCAGCTGCTACTGTTTCACGTCTAACAATTTCTGTTTCTGTTTTCTGTAACAGATATTTGATTAATTCTTCATCGTAATCTTCATACGATTGAATTAGACGAGTATAATCCTTCTTACTCATTCCTTCACGAATTTCAAGATCTAGATCGATCGCAACTTCGTGCAAAACAACTTTTGGGTACCGTTGAATAAATGCCATTTTAATGAGATATCTTACTAAAAAAAAAGTATACCACACGAACACACAGACAACATCAACAGCAAGAAACAAAACAAAAAAATCTGCCAGACTCACCCAAACACCTTGATGATCCGCCTTCAGGAGCTTCTTGTACATAAGCTCGAGCTTCAACTCGAACTGCAAGGACTGTCTCGTCTCGGCCTGGATTCTTCCTTCTTAGTTCCGAAAAAATCCTCCGACGACTTCCAGTTCACGTTCCTTCAAGACTTCTTGCCTCTTGTTCAAATCAGCATCAATGTATCTCCCTTTTCAGAATTTTTTTTTTCTTCTTAGCAACCGTTGTTATTTTTTAAATTTGTGTGTTATTTTCATATTTTCTGCACAAATTATAAGATTATAATATCTACACCGCTGAGCACCAGTTTATACGTTGTAGCGTTTCATTATTTCTCTTCGGAGGTCTATTGATTATTTTTTTCTTATTTGAACATTTTTTTTTATTAATGTTATACTATAATCAATATATATTATATATTGATAATATGTGTACAACAACTGGTTTTTGTTGTACCAATTTTTATTTCCATCTAATTAACTTAGATATTAAAGAACAATTTTTATTTCATCTTTTCTTCTACAGATCCAAAATTAACAATTCATTATTTTTCAATCTCACAATCTCCTTGACAACGCCACCAATTTTCCATTACATCACTCATACAAATTCTGTTTTCATACATTTAGTTATACATATATAATTATTTATATTTAACATTTTATATCAATTATCATTATTACAAAACAATATAATAATTATTAACAAACAATATCATTATTATTAACAAAAAATATTAGAACAGAACCAATAATAACTATACAATTGTGATTCGGTACCGAGAATCGAACTCGGGTCCCCCGGTATCGTTACACAACACTTTTGTTTATAAATAATTACAATTTCATAAGGTTTTGGGATGTTATACTTTCTTTAATGGTATCAATTGGTTTGGGGTTAATGGTAGTTAACAATAGGTTTTTATGGTGGCTCTTCCATCCTATTTCTGCCTTTCTTCTTGTCTTCCTTCTTGTGTTCATTCTTGGGTAAACCAAGGTACTCAGTGTTATCTTGTCTGATGGTTGGTTCGGAGTATCTTCTTTATTATCTGATACTAACTTTACTCTTCTTTCTTTGTTTCAGGGTATCTTGTTTATTACCTGATATTAAACTTTACTCTTCTTTTTTCTTGTGTTTGGGGTATTTTGTTTATCACCTACTCCTAATCTTATTCTTTTTTCTTGATTTTGGGGTATCTGGTTTATCACCTGCTCCTAATCTCCTGGGTAATCTCCTGATTTTTTAATATGAGTTTTCTTTCATTCTTTCTTTGACTTTTAATTGTATTTTTATTATTTAATTATTGTTTTTCTATTATTGTGGTGTTTTCCTTTGAAGTGTAACTGAATTTCATTTGACATTCTTTGAGTATATGTTTTTTTTAATTATTTTTTATGATCTTAAATGAATTACTTATTGGTGGAATATCTGTCATGCTACAGATTGCCCTTCTCCAGAAGTGATTTTTTCAGACTATACTTGCTTTGTCTGAAACAATTGCTTATGATAATTATTATAGTTTTTTATTATTCTTGACTTCCTTCCATTTCTAAAAATTGTCTTATATATATCTGAACTTATATCTTTCTCATTCTTACTTGATCTTCCTTGATAGTAATAGTCATCTGATATTTATTATTTTATTTTCATATTTCTTCTTAGTATTTTCTCCTTGGGATATTTCCTCCCTATCTTCCCTAATTTGTGAGCTGGTTCAGTTCAGAGAGGCACTGTACGCTACATCCTCTGCTCTGTATGCCACTTCAAAGTTTGATAATTTTATATTTCCACATAAGTTTCTGTATTTTATCATATTTAATCAATCAAATCGTATCACTGATTTTTATTCCCTTTTTTATCATTTTATTGAAGGTTTTTTACACTTTATTTATTGAAATTAGGCATTATCATACTCTTTCAGAATTACTTGGTTTAATTCTAATTTCTGTTTCCTGTATTTATCTCATAAAGATTTTCCATAAATATGGTAAATATATTGTATTAGTACCATAAATATAGTACTAATTCTCTTCTTTTTATTTCACCATAGTTTTTTCTTTTCTAGATCGTAGTAAGGTACTCTCACTTAATTTTTTAATTTTGTAGGTGTTCAACCTCTCAAAACTCTTCTCTTTTTATTTTCTCAAATGGTTTCTTTCAAATTGTTGGTAGCAACTTGTTTTTACACTGTTTTTGGAATTTATTTGGTTTATCAAAAACCTTTTTATATTATATATCCAAATAGTTTTTATAATAATTGGTTTGTAATTTGATCTTACTTTGCTTTTGAATTTTCACTATTCATTCAAAAATTCTTTTCTTATTATTTCCAAAATGTTTTTTCCTCAAATAATTGGTTTGTAAGGTGTGCTTACTTTATTTTTGAATTTTTACTTCATTCATTCAAAAATTCTTTTCTTTTAGTTTGCATGTTAACCTAACATCGTCAATGTTTAGCGTCACAAGTACTCATCAGAGCTACATTATTGCCAGAAAAAGGTTTTCGTAAAAACTATGACAATAAAAAACGATTGCATTTGTCAAAAAGCTATTTATAACACCCAAAAATTAATTTCCACGATTTTCATTATCTAATAAAAATTATATGCGGTATTCACTACATATCGATGCCAATAATCACACAACTGAAATATCCAAAATGAGTGTGGGTACGGTTATTAGGAGGTACCGAATAATCTACACCATGTAAAACTGCTATTTACAACATTAATTACATTTGAAGAAAGTAAAACAACTAGAAAAGTAGTAAGAAATAAGTACTAGTATACAACAATGCTTCAAGCTTACGTTTGTCAAACACACGGTAATGTAACGCACAATAAACGCCATTTGTGTAACAGTGTCATACTAAAGCATTCAAGTCACCAGTTACAGATGTCCGCACACAATAATTCGCAAGTCACAATAACAAGAACTCCAAAAATGCACATCAAATTGCAGATCTAAACTAAACCAATTACGCTTCTATATCCATATATTTATACCCCAGCTGTAGCGTAATATGTTAAAAAAAATGGCCTGGAGGATGTCAGTGGAATACTCTACCAACTTTTGGAACGCGTATCTGGAATGACCTAGAGCGTTGAGTAATCCTGCTGCTTACACAGCGCGTGCAAAACGTCAGGTAGCCAGAGTGACATGTACATTTAGAATAGCTGGTAAACAATGAATAGATTGGCATATGGATTTGGTAGGTAAGTGTGTTTACATGAAACACGAGTTTTACAACACACGAAAAATTTTAGTTCCATCCTTAAGTTATCGATTTCGCTCCGCGAACTTTTAAAGTAACCTCGTGTATTGAAGTGTGAAGTGTGGAATGTGGAGACAGTGGGACTAGCCGATGGAAAACAAACGGGATTTCTTTCATTTCATTGTCAGCAAGAAGCGAGAGCATTCGGTTGCCGCTTGCTTCGTGATTTCACTTACTATTTGAATTAGTAATTGGAACATAATAATTGAAATATATAGTAATTGAAATAGTAATAAGAAGTATGTAATAGTGTATTTGTTGATACAGTATTAATAAAGGAAAATAAATGGCAAAGTGAATTTGTAATGTGCAACAATTTATAACCAGTATGCTCCCCGAGCTGCATATCTGGCTCACTATTGTGAACGACGTACATTCATTATTACATAAATTTCGATATTAGACAATTTTTCAATTATGCGAAAAATTAGAAAAAACGTGATAATTCTACTGTTTCTTAAGTAATATGATTGTAGACCACACAACCATCCAATAAACAGTGACATTTCGAAACATTCGAATTTGGGTTACAATTCCTTTTTGTCTAACACCCTACTGGATTTTTACAAATTTGTCAAATGTTTAATCTCTTTTTTGGGCCCTAGTGCCCCAAAATTTTGAAATATCCAAAGTTTAACACTACATGTAGTTGTTAGTTAAAATTCTCTTTAATTAATACTCAACATGCAATTTTTATCACAATTTTGACTCCCGCCCCCACAGTTTTGCCTCCCACCCACTATTTTTTTGAGGAATCACTCTCAAACCAGTAGGTTTCTGTAAGTTAGAAGTGTGAATACTGTAACGCAACAGAAATGCTAGCATTCATGTTACATAAAAGACGGTTCACAGAATAATAAACAAATTGATATTTAAACCCATAATAGAACAGAGATCCAATAATTACAATTATAATCATAGACAAAATTAAATAAGGATGCAAGGTAGTGTTGACTAGAATAAACGAACCTGTAAGATAAATAATAGCTAATGATATATGTTTAATGAAAAGCAAAACAAAAAAATGAAACAATGACTTAAGTTATGGTAATAACAAATAAGAATTTTGTGTTAAGAAGTATTATTTTATGACAAAAATGTTATGATAAAGTTTATTTGATGTTATATCAAATATGTGTTGAGTTAATGAAAAATAATGAAACAAGTTGTATTATTCAATGACTGTCGTAGAATGAAGTGTGAGGCAGTTAATCAATGTTCATAAATTCGAATTTTGTTGTATGTGATAAAGAGATCAAGATAAAATTGTTATTAGATATAGAAAAATAATTGTTTATATAAGTGCTAATAATTAAGATTTGATTGTATGTATGAATTTATATAAAAGGGACTATAGATGCCTAACAGACATAACCACAGGTAGATCAGTTTACAATAAAAGGCCTAACAGGCAAAACTACTATATAAACACTCATAACATAAAGATTAGGTGCATCAATTAATAATAATTAATAAATACGCTATGAAGAACTAGAAAAAAAAAACATTAAATTAATAATAATATTTAATAAAATTTATACAAATTATAATAATACCATAATGCCATAATATCGATTGGTAAAATATAATATCGAAGGTGGATTAAATATAATAAAAAAGAAAAAAAAACGGACTTATATCAAAAAACCAGTAGAATATGTGTATAAATTAATAAACCAACTATCGGTAAAGTTACATTCCGATAGGACAGCAAATTGATAAAGAATAGATAAAAAATATATGAAAGAAACACTATATATTCAAAACATGTGGAAGGCAGAAATTATTATATGTTGCTAGGGACGACAAATAAGAAAAAGAAGTTGTTGATTTGAGACAAGACAAGAATTGCTTTGAATGAACAAAAAGTGATGAGATTAAAAACCCAAGAATAATCTATTTAATTGTAATATTCGAAATTACCAGATACGATTATAAAAATACAAAATTCTAATGACAATATTTACGTCTACTACCAATACAGATAAACAAAATAACACTACAATATGAAATGATAATAGAGAGTAAATAATTGAAGTCTACAAGAAAGAACTTGAACTGTCCCATATCCGAAGGGAATTGATGAGATATTAATCAAATAGAAAGAATTAACAATAAAACAATTAATAATATTCACTACACCAGAAATTATAACCTTGCAAATACACGGAACTACACTAATTGCTTCAACCGAAGGAAGAACTTATTTGGATCCTGGCGGTGCAGAAGAAACATCAATCGGGCTGTAAATCAATCCAGAAGCTGTATTCCCAAGTGGACAGGACAAGAATTACTCTTATTAAACCGAAGAAAGAAAAACCGTACTGCATAATCATCCAAACATTAAATTTAGCGATCAACCGCCTACACGATTTGCTTCGTTCGAGTCTGGTAAATTATATTATATTAATCATACTAAATACACAACACATAAATTTTGTAAATCTTGCATTCTTATCTATGTATTTTTAGTCTTCCCCACAGTTACAAGAACCTTCACACCCTGAAATAAATTAAATACAAATCAAAACATAATATATAACCAAATATAAATAAAGGATTAAAATAATCAACAATCGATACCTGAAGTCTATAGTCCAAGCATATGTTAATTAGAACATATCTTATTTAATGTGAATTAAGTAAACAAATAAAGAACCTTTATGTATTTGTCAAATCTTGTTATTTGGAGTATGGTTTAGTGAACTGGGAACAAAAAGTAACTGAATAAGTATAGAATAAATGGTTAATATAAACATCGAAATAACCTATAAGTTTCGTTGAGCCGATACTGCAGCGCTTATAGCGGAATTATCTGACACCAAAGAGGGAGCGTAAAATTACGAAATTAGACAGATCTCTCTTCAAGGTATAATAGGGTTGGATAAAATTGTAGAATAACGATTAAGTTGTTTAAGTTCTAGGCACACTAACACTGATAATTATTAAAGAGTTAAGTTAATATTAATTAATTGCATCCATATATTCCACAACTCCAAATATCTCCGAGATTTATATAATTAAAGTAATACAAAACAAATTGACAAATACAACAGTGGGGTTTTAAGGAGAGGAAACCCGTTTAGATACAAATTGGCGCTCTCAACCGTGGAGCATTTTCAGGGATAATCCCGAGGAGATACAATACGCATGCCAAGTTTTACGAAAATGGGTTGGTACGTTCAAAGTTATCGTGAGACATACCCCAAATAGGTGGACAGACAGACAAATGCCAAAAGGTCGAGTTAAAAGTGAGAACTTGCTTCCCCCATTCAACTAGGAAACTAAAGACACGTTATTAATAAGTCTGGTAAAAAACGGAAATGAGTTAGTGTAAAGTTTATTAATTACTGAGAAAAAAAAGAAAACATGCGTCACAACTCATCACTCAAACATATACATCGTCACTAATAATATATATATATATATTGTAACATGACCAATTGTTACATAACCTAGACATGTACCAATAGAATCAATAAATACACGAAAGTAATGTAAGTGAATAATATGATGATGAAAGTAGCGAAGAAGAGAAGGACCAACGAAGAAGAAAGAAGAAGAAGTACCACAAGAAGCAGTAAGGAATACACTGCTTGACACTACAATCAATACTATAACTGACACTAACTAATGGACAAGCCAAGTTCACTATAAGCTGTCAAGCAAGCCAGTCTATGACATAAATGTAATTTCACATGTTAATAAAAGTAATTAAAGAATGAAAAGAATAATATAATATCAGCAACAGTATTTGGCTGAAAATAAATAAACAATGACCAGTAAATATCAATGCCTATGACTAAGACTAGCTATGGCCACAATGTAAAATTGAAACTTATATTACAATCACAAGTGTAATCTTAGGAAGTAAGGATAATTGTAAGAGGAAACCTTGTATGAATAAGGTACTTCCTCAATGTACCAAATGTAACTAATGACCACTATTAAGGCATAAACCCGATGTGAAAGGTATGCCTAAGCTACGCCTAAAACGAACGATTGTCAGTAATATGATAAGTAGAAAGGACTACTAGTGTAAATAAAATATACTGAACAATCATTATACCAAGTGTAACAGTGAATATTATTAATATATTATAAATGTAACCACTCCATTATTAATGGGTAGCATAGAGTGAAATAGGATAGACAAAATGTAATTAGGAAGTAAGGATTATTCATAGTAATGTATCGCCCTAGTTAGTTAAGATTTGATAATTATATTCACTAAATAGGTATTAAGTATAAAGACGGATGTATTAGTGTTCCGACACAAACGTTTAAATGAAAACGCGATGTGAAACACAATGTAAATAGATAAGGAAAAATCGTGTCTGGCGTCGCTAGCAGACGACAGCGCGAAGCCATGTATCTGAACGTTATTTATTTAGAAATGTCAGAGAAAGTGAAAATAAAACCAGTGTCAAACTATATCAAATTAAAGCGCATGAAATATCCTTTAATTTGATAGCGATACAACCCCGATCGCAACTGTAATAAGTGCGTGACATGCGTTAGCATCATTTGTAAATATAAAGTGAGAAATTCGTTAGTCAACACTAACAACAACGGTAGCTGTCAATCATCTTCGCCAAATGACGGTTAATGACGGTTGGAAAACAATGCGTCATTTTCGTAACGTCTGGTTGAGCCAATCAAAAAATAGCTTACTAAATGAAATGATCACCTAAGCCCTATCAAGACAGTGGGTACATAATCGGAATGCAGGTAGATCCAAGACACTTTTATTGTCATTAGCGAGGGCGAAAGGTTGTCGCTCGTCGCCGCAAAATACGTTATTAACTTATAGTATCATGTAACAGTGCATCCATTTAACCATTTCGGCAACACCAAGTAACTACACTACAGTCTATCTATAATCAGTGCATCGATGTGAAGTATTTATTTTATTTAGTGCGTGATAAATCGAACAAGAGAAAATAATTAACCAGTATTTAAATTAGTCCAATTTTGTGAGAAGAGGACAAATAGTCTCTGTTCGTAGTGCGTGTGCAGTGTAATAAACCAGGGTCACTATAATCCGACCGCTGGAGTGTTCAATTAAATTTTAATCTATAAGATTAAAATAAAAAGGTAACATCGTGACAATTTATTTCATTAATCTGAGTGTACTGATATTTTTTCAACACAAAATTTGTACTGACGCATAACATCAAAACTCTTTATATACTTACACGGTGATTGAATTTATTTAGTGGATTTGTTAATCCTACATAAGATTTATTTTAGTCTTAAGTGGTATAAAATATTTGTGAATAATTAAGCAAGCGTGACGAACGCATAACCTATAAATAGGTCTGATTTTTTAAAAAAACAAAAGGGCCGTATTAGTAAATATTGTTTTATGAAATAATTAACTTCTGTATAGGCATGAACGTTCTTTCTTGTGTTTAAAAGAATTTACGCCCGAGATATATAAAATTAATGTTTAAATTAAAAATTAATCTGGAAATAACCAGAAGAGTTGTTTATGCTCTGAGCTAGTTAGTAGGGTAAGTGAACGAAATAATTTCAATTGTATATTAATGTATTTTTTCTTATGTTTGTTTAAATGCATTCTCAAGGGTACAAATAAAACCCATTTATTAGCAGCATAACTTGGACTCAATTTATTTCAAGAAGTAGATGAATAATTAATTCAGAATAACCAAAGTAACTCTGATTAGAGATTATACGTTGTTAAATTTGAATTGCCATAAGGGCAATAAGTATCACTACCAGTTTTTTTTGAAGAAAATTAACAATTATTTGATTCTATTAATTGGTTTTACACGGGATTTTCCTGAAATAAACCTGTGTGGCGCCCATTATTAAACAAGGAATAACCTAACCTTGTAAGTAAAGCAAGCTGGTTTTGGAAACCGTCTTGGCAGCTTAGTAATTATAAAAAGTGAACTTCCGAACTTCCAGAATCACGACCAGGTACGTGGAAGTGTAATTTTATTAATTTTGTTGTCCAGACGTGACTTGACTTTACGTACTTAGACGACGGTTAACCTGGAGGAGGAGTTTCGCTGCCAGAATCGACGCGACGGCTACCTTCATCAATCGACCAGCTAGTACGCTTTATTCACTAAATTGAGCAGCATTACTATTCAAACAATATTACTGCAATTATTTTTATTTAAAAGAGTCTTTTAAGATAACTATAATTTTTTTATTCACCATAACTTGTAACTTTACTTTTTAACATTCAATACTAAAAACATTTATAAAACATTTTGACTTATTATTAAACACCAGTAATCTAGTTTTCTTACAAATTGGCTCGCCCAACAGTGCGGCTTAAAGTAAGATCATAAAAAATAATTTAAAAAAACATATACTCAAAGAATGTCAAATGAAATTCAGTTACACTTCAAAGGAAAACACCACAATAATAGAAAAACAATAATTAAATAATAAAAATACAATTAAAAGTCAAAGAAAGAATTAAAGAAAACTCATATTAAAAAATCAGGAGATTACCCAGGAGATTAGGAGCAGGTGATAAACCAGATACCCCAAAATCAAGAAAAAAGAATAAGATTAGGAGTAGGTGATAAACAAAATACCCCAAACACAAGAAAAAAGAAGAGTAAAGTTTAATATCAGGTAATAAACAAGATACCCTGAAACCAAGAAAGAAGAGTAAAGTTAGTATCAGATAATAAAGAAGATACTCCGAACCAACCATCAGACAAGATAACACTGAGTACCTTGGTTTACCCAAGAATGAACACAAGAAGGAAGACGAGAAGAAAGGAAGAAATAGGATGGAAGAGCCACCATAAAAACCTATTATTAACTACCATTAGCCCCAAACCAATTGATACCATTAAAGAAAGTATAACATCCCAAAACCTTATGAAATTGTAATTATTTATAAACAAAAGTGTTGTGTAGTATGATAAGAAGTGCACCAACTAAAGTTATTATATGATAAAAAATAAACCAATCTTCACAGTCCATTATGACTAAAGGTCTAGTCTGAGAATTATAAAACTCAAATATATGTCAGAACCAACAGTGAAAGTGTACTAGTGTAAGTGTTTTGAAATGTAATAAACTTCAAGTTGTAGTGTATCTATAGCTTAAACAATATGCTATAAAATAACTTTTATATTTTATAATTAACAAATAATGAAATATTAAAATGGAAAAATTTCCAATATTTCATTAAATAAGGCCACTGTGTTATCTCAAGACATTCGTAGGAATGACAATAACAACTAAAGTATGGGTGGAATGTTTACTGTATAAGGGGATGTTAGATAATAGTAGTAAAATCAGAAAGGACTGGTAATAGTTTAAGTTTTAATATAATTAAGAAGTTTAAATGGCTGATATTGTTCAAAGCCATGAACTCCATATTTTTAAAAGAGTTGTAATAGAATAAGGTTTATATGTTTAGAGTAAGTTGTATTAGTTATATCACAGCATACATCCAAATTAAAATGTTTCAGTATGGATGCTGTATTAATTTACAAATGAGTTAAATGTATGTTCAAAACAGTTTCAGCAAACATGTCCAACTTCAAGGACTGCTGATTAATGTTAATTATTATTTTTGTAACAGTAGCATGAATTAGATGCTACACATCTCAATAATTATGTATACAAATTTTATTTTATGTCATGTTAACTATTAAGAGTCAGAGGAGGAGTAGAATTAAGTTTATTTGAAAAAACCATACATGTAAAATACTAAACTCTAGGCCAAATAATGAATTCATAAAAATTAAAATAAACCAGTTAATTCACCTATGAACCATGTAAACTGACAAGATTTAGGTAAGGTAGGTCAATCAACAACTACTGTAAATGAACCTATGATTTAAAAGAGTAATATAGAAAAATATCTTAAATTATTGAAAATTTTTGAAATGTATAAAATAACTATTTTTAAAGAGGAATGGTAAATTCAGAAATTATCACTAAAAAACAGTTCAAATGTTAAATGTATAAGTAATTAAGGAAAGCAAAGGATTTGTGACCATTTGAAATTTATTTTAATTATATTAAGAACACTTAAAATGGTAGTAAAAGTGTGGAAGGACGGAAACTGTTTTTTTGGGCCTAGATTTCCAAAAAGACAGAAATTTGGTAATTTTAACAAAAATCTCAACAAATATGGACTATGACATATCAAATTAAACAGAATGAGATAAATAAACCAATTATATGGTTAATAGTTCATGAAAGCGAACAATAAACTAAAATTATTCCATATATAATGTACTTTGGAATTATGTACATGGGAAGTGAAAATTATTTTAACAATACTTTTCCAATATTAACTTGGCAAGATATTTCCTAAAGTGGAGGAAGTAAGTTAGTTCTTTGTTAACATTCAAACGGAACAGTCGATGCGGAATCGCGTTCTTAAAACCGTATAATGGAGTACAAAGGTTAAGCCTAAAATCAGTGGAAAACGGGAGTTACATAAATTAACACTTTTCGAGTTAAAACTAATGAAATACTCCACGACAACAGTGAAAACGAACAATACACCACATAATACAAGTGATTTAAACCTTTGAAACTACATAATATTAATAATTCACTTTACAACAGATTAACAATTCATCGTCACAAACAGACATAAAGTGAACACCTCTAATAGAAAACAATTAACACCAGTGGACACTGAACACTCATCCAGAATACCTCAAACAACATACTAGACAGTATACACAATTTCAGAGATCTTTAAAACAATTATAAAGGTGAATTTATTGTGAGATTTTCCTGTGACAAGATTACGTATAACCTCATCAATTCAGCTAGCCGTCATGATGGTCCCAACATGCGCTGCAACTTTCCTTGACTGATCTCATAGCCTGCAGTATTGGTTTGAGAATTCAACTATATTAAACATTATATATATTATTCACAATTGTTAAATATTAGTTATTTAAGATTATTTCTTGTAAATGTTATAATTTCTAGGCCAGCCCTTCTCTGACTATTATAAAATAATCGTTGAAAGAACCTTTTTTAATAATTATATAAAATTTTAACCTGTATTCACATATCGATATATCCCTGTGACGGAGTCGAACAATTGCTCTAAATCGATTTAAAATCGATTATTATTAATAACTGTCAATAAATCAATTTATTTCAACTGTGTGAATTATAAAATTATTTCACAGTTTACTTTAAGTGTTTAATTAACCACGAGACTTCCTAGAAGACGAGAATTATTAACGAAAGGTGAGATACTGGAGCAGCACTGAAGATCATTAATCGATTGCTGAAAGGAGATAATCTGATTAACTCCAGATTTTGTTAAGCTCTACCAGAAGTGCAAATTAAACCAAAAGTACCTTACAGAATTTTAAAAATTTGAATAAAACATAAAACCAGGATTAATTCTTAATTATATACACAACAAACAAACATAACAATTTTTTTTTTGTGAAAATTTTTTTTTTAATAAAATTTTTTGTTTCTTTTCTTGTATTTGTAACTACAGCAAACAGGTATTGTTACAAATTGGCGTCCAACTAGAGGGCTTAATTAATTTAAGCTTGGCAGCGGTTATATCATAGAAAAGGAGGCAAAATGCAAAGACGAGCTACTTCTAAGAAAAGGGCGGCAGAGGCCGAAAAGGAAGATGACATGGGGGATAAGGAGGCAACACCCGTGGAGGATCTAGAAGTGCTAGTAACCCCGGTGAAACCAAAACAACCCGCACCATCAGAGGAACAACCTGAAGTAACAACGCAGACAGGGAACGTCAATGTCCCAGAGAAGGAGAAGGAGAAATCCAATACCAATGGAGATACGAAAATGGATAGAATGATGGAAATGCTCTTACAAATGAGTAAAGATTTGAAGGAAGAAATAAAATCCACAAAGGAAGATTTGAGTAAGGAAAGGAAGGAAGACAACCACTCCTTAAATGAAAAATTAGAAGATTTGAAGGAAGACAACCGATCCACAAAGGAAGAATTGGGCCTTAAGATAGAAAATACCAGCAAGAGGATTGAGGAAACCAGCAAGGAGATGAAAGAGGACAATAGATCTTTGAGTCAGAAAATTTACGAAACTAACCAGAAAATGGAGAACAACAACCAACAATTAAAGGAAAAGTTGGAGGAAAATAATCAGAAAATGGAGGAGAAAATGGACGAGAATAATCAACGGTTAAGAGAAGAACTAAGGGAAGTCAACCAGGAGAGCATGAAAAAGGTAGACGAGAGAATCGAGTTAGCGAAGGAAGAGCTGAATAGAAAAATAAACGACACTAAAAAATCCATGGTCAAAAAGTTGGAACAAGAAGTAGTTGTTGTAAACCAGCAGATTAGGGAAGTGGACGAAAGATGTCGTCAGACGGAGTGTGATGTACTGGAAGTCAGGGAGGTAATAAATAAAGAAATTACCCAGGTCAAGGAACACCAAAAAACTAAGTGGGAAGAAAACCAAAGTTAGCACAGGAAGAAATAAATAAGGTGCGAACCCATGTCACCGAAAGATGCGACGGTATGGAAGCAGCTATGACGAATATCACTGGACAAGTGCGACAGAGCCAGGAAGAAATGGAGGTAATCAGAAACCGGCCGACTGGTTACAATAATTTCCCCATGTCTGAACATAGAGAATGGCTAAACTTCAGGCAATATAAGCGAAAGCCAATGGAGTTCTTGGGCCGAATTGAAGAATACATGGACAAACATAGAGGAAACCGATGGGTCCAAAACCAAGAACTTCTAGACGAGTCTTTTCGGGAGATGAGCGACCACTGGTGGATGGCAAACCGAAGCGACATAGAGAACTACCAGCAATTTAAAAGCCTCTTCAAGGCAAAGTATTGGTCTGAAACGACCCAAAACCTAATACGTGACAACATATGCCACGGCCATTATAAACAGCAAGTAGCTAGCTCCATGACGGCGTACTTCCTCAGCAAGGAAACCTTAAACAGATAATCTGAATTCGTATCTCCATTGGTATTGGATTTCTCCTTCTCCTTCTCTGGGACATTGACGTTCCCTGTCTGCGTTGTTACTTCAGGTTGTTCCTCTGATGGTGCGGGTTGTTTTGGTTTCACCGGGGTTACTAGCACTTCTAGATCCTCCACGGGTGTTGCCTCCTTATCCCCCATGTCAACTTCCTTTTTGGCCTCTGCCGCCCTTTTCTTAGAAGTAGCTCGTCATTGCATTTTGCCTCCTTTTCTATGATATAATCGCTGCCAAGCTTAAATTAATTTGTAACAATACTGATATTAAACTTTACTCTTCTTTTTTCTTGTGTTTGGGGTATTTTGTTTATCACCTACTCCTAATCTTATTCTTTTTTCTTGATTTTGGGGTATCTGGTTTATCACCTGCTCCTAATCTCCTGGGTAATCTCCTGATTTTTTAATATGAGTTTTCTTTAATTCTTTCTTTGACTTTTAATTGTATTTTTATTATTTAATTATTGTTTTTCTATTATTGTGGTGTTTTCCTTTGAAGTGTAACTGAATTTCATTTGACATTCTTTGAGTATATGTTTTCTTAAATTATTTTTTATGATCTTACTTTAAGCCGCACTGTTGGGCGAGCCAATTTGTAAGAAAACTAGATTACTGGTGTTTAATAATAAGTCAAAATGTTTTATAAATGTTTTTAGTATTGAATGTTAAAAAGTAAAGTTACAAGTTATGATGAATAAAAAAATTATAGTTATCTTAAAAGAACTCTTTTAAATAAAAATAATTGCAGTAATATTGTTTGAATAGTAATGCTGCTCAATTTAGTGAATAAAGCGTACTAGCTGGTCGATTGATGAAGGTAGCCGTCGCGTCGATTCTGGCAGCGAAACTCCTCCTCCAGGTTAACCGTCGTCTAAGTACGTAAAGTCAAGTCACGTCTGGACAACAAAATTAATAAAATTACACTTCCACGTACCTGGTCGTGATTCTGGAAGTTCGGAAGTTCACTTTTTATAATTACTAAGCTGCCAAGACGGTTTCCAAAACCAGCTTGCTTTACTTACAAGGTTAGGTTATTCCTTGTTTAATAATGGGCGCCACACAGGTTTATTTCAGGAAAATCCCGTGTAAAACCAATTAATAGAATCAAATAATTGTTAATTTTCTTCAAAAAAAACTGGTAGTGATACTTATTGCCCTTATGGCAATTCAAATTTAACAACGTATAATCTCTAATCAGAGTTACTTTGGTTATTCTGAATTAATTATTCATCTACTTCTTGAAATAAATTGAGTCCAAGTTATGCTGCTAATAAATGGGTTTTATTTGTACCCTTGAGAATGCATTTAAACAAACATAAGAAAAAATACATTAATATACAATTGAAATTATTTCGTTCACTTACCCTACTAACTAGCTCAGAGCATAAACAACTCTTCTGGTTATTTCCAGATTAATTTTTAATTTAAACATTAATTTTATATATCTCGGGCGTAAATTCTTTTAAACACAAGAAAGAACGTTCATGCCTATACAGAAGTTAATTATTTCATAAAACAATATTTACTAATACGGCCCTTTTGTTTTTTTAAAAAATCAGACCTATTTATAGGTTATGCGTTCGTCACGCTTGCTTAATTATTCACAAATATTTTATACCACTTAAGACTAAAATAAATCTTATGTAGGATTAACAAATCCACTAAATAAATTCAATCACCGTGTAAGTATATAAAGAGTTTTGATGTTATGCGTCAGTACAAATTTTGTGTTGAAAAAATATCAGTACACTCAGATTAATGAAATAAATTGTCACGATGTTACCTTTTTATTTTAATCTTATAGATTAAAATTTAATTGAACACTCCAGCGGTCGGATTATAGTGACCCTGGTTTATTACACTGCACACGCACTACGAACAGAGACTATTTGTCCTCTTCTCACAAAATTGGACTAATTTAAATACTGGTTAATTATTTTCTCTTGTTCGATTTATCACGCACTAAATAAAATAAATACTTCACATCGATGCACTGATTATAGATAGACTGTAGTGTAGTTACTTGGTGTTGCCGAAATGGTTAAATGGATGCACTGTTACATGATACTATAAGTTAATAACGTATTTTGCGGCGACGAGCGACAACCTTTCGCCCTCGCTAATGACAATAAAAGTGTCTTGGATCTACCTGCATTCCGATTATGTACCCACTGTCTTGATAGGGCTTAGGTGATCATTTCATTTAGTAAGCTATTTTTTGATTGGCTCAACCAGACGTTACGAAAATGACGCATTGTTTTCCAACCGTCATTTGGCGAAGATGATTGACAGCTACCGTTGTTGTTAGTGTTGACTAACGAATTTCTCACTTTATATTTACAAATGATGCTAACGCATGTCACGCACTTATTACAGTTGCGATCGGGGTTGTATCGCTATCAAATTAAAGGATATTTCATGCGCTTTAATTTGATATAGTTTGACACTGGTTTTATTTTCACTTTCTCTGACATTTCTAAATAAATAACGTTCAGATACATGGCTTCGCGCTGTCGTCTGCTAGCGACGCCAGACACGATTTTTCCTTATCTATTTACATTGTGTTTCACATCGCGTTTTCATTTAAACGTTTGTGTCGGAACACTAATACATCCGTCTTTATACTTAATACCTATTTAGTGAATATAATTATCAAATCTTAACTAACTAGGGCGATACATTACTATGAATAATCCTTACTTCCTAATTACATTTTGTCTATCCTATTTCACTCTATGCTACCCATTAATAATGGAGTGGTTACATTTATAATATATTAATAATATTCACTGTTACACTTGGTATAATGATTGTTCAGTATATTTTATTTACACTAGTAGTCCTTTCTACTTATCATATTACTGACAATCGTTCGTTTTAGGCGTAGCTTAGGCATACCTTTCACATCGGGTTTATGCCTTAATAGTGGTCATTAGTTACATTTGGTACATTGAGGAAGTACCTTATTCATACAAGGTTTCCTCTTACAATTATCCTTACTTCCTAAGATTACACTTGTGATTGTAATATAAGTTTCAATTTTACATTGTGGCCATAGCTAGTCTTAGTCATAGGCATTGATATTTACTGGTCATTGTTTATTTATTTTCAGCCAAATACTGTTGCTGATATTATATTATTCTTTTCATTCTTTAATTACTTTTATTAACATGTGAAATTACATTTATGTCATAGACTGGCTTGCTTGACAGCTTATAGTGAACTTGGCTTGTCCATTAGTTAGTGTCAGTTATAGTATTGATTGTAGTGTCAAGCAGTGTATTCCTTACTGCTTCTTGTGGTACTTCTTCTTCTTTCTTCTTCGTTGGTCCTTCTCTTCTTCGCTACTTTCATCATCATATTATTCACTTACATTACTTTCGTGTATTTATTGATTCTATTGGTACATGTCTAGGTTATGTAACAATTGGTCATGTTACAATATATATTGTAGCGTGACAGAAAATCCACTACATCTTAAGTCATATGAAATCATAAAGTTTAATTACACCAACAAATGTTATAATAATATTGAATGACATTTAAATAAATCAGAGGAATGAACCACAATAAAATAAAAATCCTCATTACATTATATATAAAAACCACTGTTTAAAAAACCAAAGAAAGTATCGAAGCAACTCATAGTATAATATCAGTAATTTACCCAGGAAGCTCAGAGCAGTAAACCAGTTATATAAGACCATATCAAGAAAAAGGAGACTCAATTAAAGAGTGGTGAATACCAAAATACCCCAAAAACAAGAAGAGGGAAGAATAAAGTTTGTGAACAGGAAGAAAACAATACCCTGAAACCTGTAGAGAAGAATAAAGTCAGTATCAGTGAATAAATTACATGCTCCAAACTAAACCTCAGTCGAGATAACACCAAGTACCTTGGTTTACCCAAGAATGAGGAAGGAAGACCAGAAGAGTGAAGACTAGACGAGGGACAAGAAGGAAGACCATAAGGAAGATACGAAGAAGGACAAGAAAGAAGACAGGAGGAGAAGAAGAAATAGTATGAAGGAAACACCGTTATAAAACCTATTATTATATAAACTACTATCAACCCCAAACCCACAAAAACTATGCAAAAGAAAGTATAACATACCCAAAATCCTATAAAATGTAATTATTGAGAAAACTAAAGTGCTGTATAGCGTTATAAGAAGTGAACCGACTAAAGCTATTGTGTAATAAAGAAAATAAACTAGTCTTAACAGTCCATGATTACTAAAGGTCTGGTCTGAGATAATAAGACTCAAAATATCAGAACCAACAGTGAAAGTGAATTTGTGTAAGTGTTTTTTAGAAATTCAATAAACTTAAAGTTGGTGATACTATAACTTATCAGTATGCTATATCACAACTTTAATATCTAATAATAAACAGCATAATAAAATAATAAAATGGAAGATTTCCAGTATGTTATTATTTTAATGTAAATTTTTATTTACAGGACATTTGTAAAAAATGATAATAAATAGAGTATGGGAGTTAATGTTTACTGATGTAGGGGATCACAATAATTATGGTTTAAACCAGAAATGACTGGCATTAATATAGTATTAATAAGTGTAAAATGTTTAAATAGACTGTTTATTCACAGTCCTAGAATCAATGTGTTAATAAAATGTATTTGTAAGGGTTATTAGAAAATAAGATTTATGTTATGTGTTTTAAAAAGAATTATGTTTGATAAATAATAACCTACATACCATTAATAATGTTCTAATAGGTATGCTATGTTAGCTGAAGAATAGTTAAAAGATATATGTTCAAACCATGTCTGCAATATGTTCAATTGTGCAGATTGCTAAACAATGTTCATAATTATTTATTTTAACAACAGTAGTATTAATTAACTACTACACCACACAATAAGTTATAAACCATGTTATTTTCATATAATTGTAATTATGTAAAGTCAGAGGAGGAATTAAGTTTAAATTTATTTGAGAAAGAAAGAAATATAAAATTCTAAAATCTAGGCCATTTGGTGAATTCACAGAACCAATATAAACTAGTATAATTTACTTATAAATCCTGTAAACTACCAAGATTTAGATAAGGTAACACAGTTAAACACTACTGGGAATGATCCTATGAGTTAAAATGATAATAAGGAAGTATACCTTAACATTTTGTAAATTTTCAAAATATATAAATTAATTAATTTTAAAGAGGAATGTCAAATTTACAGATTAACACAAAAAACCAGTTCAAAGGTGTAATTTATATGTATTTAAGGAAAGGAAGAGGAATATGACTAATTAAAATTTATTATAATAGTATTAATAATATTTAAAATGGAGGGAATTCGTATAAAGACGGAAATCCAATTTTGAGCCTATATTTCCAAAATGTGAACAAAATTTGTTAATTTCCACAAAATGTCTACAGATATGGACTATAATACATCAATTTAAAGGGAAT
The DNA here is from genome assembly GCA_034769895.1 of Magicicada septendecula. Taxonomy (NCBI): domain Eukaryota; kingdom Metazoa; phylum Arthropoda; class Insecta; order Hemiptera; family Cicadidae; genus Magicicada; species Magicicada septendecula. The sequence goes on from CM068375.1 coordinate 250,316,610, forward strand.
GAGATTATTAAACCAATAGTAAGGTTCATCATTCATAAAAGTGATGAATAAAATAGATAAATTCCATATATAATGTAATATTTTATCATGTGTACAGGTAATCGAAAATGTTAACAATACTTTTTCAAAGATTAACTGGGCCAGATTTATGACCAAGTTAATTAGTCTTTTGTTGAATATCAAACTGGACAGTTGTGTAAAGAACGTTTCTTTAAAATCGAGTTGAAAATGGTACTAGCGTTTAGCCATTGAAATCAGTGAAACGAGAGTTAGACGGATTAGACACTTTTTAAAGCTAAAGCTATCAAAACATTCACGACAATAGTGAAAACAAACACTTAACTTAATAATACGAGTGATAGAAACAAGTAAAACATTATATTCAAACTGATTTACTCTACAATCCTAACCACATCTTGAGAACTTTAACCCATAGAAGAGAACACATTCAAAATAAACTAACTAACACAAGTTTACACAGAACACTTCGCCAGAATACACCAAATAACTTTACAGACATATTACACCAGTGCGGGGACATTTCAAACCTTGATGAAGGTAATTTTATTGTGATTTTCCGACACGACGCATATGCAGTAACCTAGACCAACTCGAGTAGCGGCCATCTTGAAAACGGAGCCTGCTTCCTACATCGCAGTGACGTCAGTCTTCATTGGTTCGACAAAACATTTATTCAAATATTATATACTGGAATTATTTAAATACTATTGAATAGTAATTATTGTATTTATTTTTTAATTGTTAATGTTATACTTTCTCGTCACCCTTCTCTGACTATTAATTCTAATCGCTCAAAGAACCTGTCTTTTAATATAATATATCATAAAATTTGTTCTGTATGACACAATCGATAATTCCCGAGACAGAGTCGATAATTGCTCTCCATCGATAAAATATCGATTATTATTTTAAATTGTCAATAAATCTTTATATTTCCATTATTTCGTATCTGTTACTTATTTCACAGGTAATTTAAGAGTATTTATTAAGACTGAAGAACTTAAATAAGAAGAATATATATTATTTGAACGAGCTATTGGACCAGCCAGAAAAGTCATCAATCGATTATTAGCTGGAGTTAATCTATTTAACTCCAGACTTGGTTCAAATCTTCAAGAAGTGATCGACGGTCAATAAATACCTACCTGTTATTAAAATTTTTACAAGAACCTATTAAAACAGATGTACTTCTCATTTAAACACATTTATTAACATAACAAAATTATTTTATTATTTGAAAATTCTATTTTTATTGAATTTTCCATATACATTTTATTCTTTTGTAACGACCGGCATACAGCGGGTCGGTTACAATATATATATATATTATTAGTGATGATGTATATGTTTGAGTGATGAGTTGTGACGCATGTTTTCTTTTTTTTCTCAGTAATTAATAAACTTTACACTAACTCATTTCCGTTTTTTACCAAACTTATTAATAACGTGTCTTTAGTTTCCTAGTTGAATGGGGGAAGCAAGTTCTCACTTTTAACTCGACCTTTTGGCATTTGTCTGTCTGCCCACCTATTTGGGGTATGTCTCACGATAACTTTGAACGCACCAACCCATTTTCGTAAAACTTGGCATGCGTATTCATAGTTTTACCTTACAGAAACCTACTGGTTTGAGAGTGATTCCTCAAAAAAATAGTGGGTGGGAGGCAAAACTGTGGGGGCGGGAGTCAAAATTGTGATAAAAATTGCATGTTGAGTATTAATTAAAGAGAATTTTAACTAACAACTACATGTAGTGTTAAACTTTGGATATTTCAAAATTTTGGGGCACCAGGGCCCAAAAAAGAGATTAAACATTTGACAAATTTGTAAAAATCCAGTAGGGTGTTAGACAAAAAGGAATTGTAACCCAAATTCGAATGTTTCGAAATGTCACTGTTTATTGGATGGTTGTGTGGTCTACAATCATATTACTTAAGAAACAGTAGAATTATCACGTTTTTTCTAATTTTTCGCATAATTGAAAAATTGTCTAATATCGAAATTTATGTAATAATGAATGTACGTCGTTCACAATAGTGAGCCAGATATGCAGCTCGGGGAGCATACTGGTTATAAATTGTTGCACATTACAAATTCACTTTGCCATTTATTTTCCTTTATTAATACTGTATCAACAAATACACTATTACATACTTCTTATTACTATTTCAATTACTATATATTTCAATTATTATGTTCCAATTACTAATTCAAATAGTAAGTGAAATCACGAAGCAAGCGGCAACCGAATGCTCTCGCTTCTTGCTGACAATGAAATGAAAGAAATCCCGTTTGTTTTCCATCGGCTAGTCCCACTGTCTCCACTTTCCACACTTCACACTTCAATACACGAGGTTACTTTAAAAGTTCGCGGAGCGAAATCGATAACTTAAGGATGGAACTAAAATTTTTCGTGTGTTGTAAAACTCGTGTTTCATGTAAACACACTTACCTACCAAATCCATATGCCAATCTATTCATTGTTTACCAGCTATTCTAAATGTACATGTCACTCTGGCTACCTAACGTTTTGCACGCGCTGTGTAAGCAGCAGGATTACTCAACGCTCTAGGGCATTCCAGATACGCGTTCCAAAAGTTGGTAGAGTATTCCACTGACATCCTCCAGGCCATTTTTTTTAACATATTACGCTACAGCTGGGGTATAAATATATGGATATAGAAGCGTAATTGGTTTAGTTTAGATCTGCAATTTGATGTGCATTTTTGGAGTTCTTGTTATTGTGACTTGCGAATTATTGTGTGCGGACATCTGTAACTGGTGACTTGTATGCTTTAGTATGACACTGTTACACAAATGGCGTTTATTGTGCGTTACATTACCGTGTGTTTGACAAACGTAAGCTTGAAGCATTGTTGTATACTAGTACTTATTTCTTACTACTTTTCTAGTTGTTTTACTTTCTTCAAATGTAATTAATGTTGTAAATAGCAGTTTTACATGGTGTAGATTATTCGGTACCTCCTAATAACCGTACCCACACTCATTTTGGATATTTCAGTTGTGTGATTATTGGCATCAATATGTAGTAAATACCGCATATAATTTTTATTAGATAATGAAAATCGTGGAAATTAATTTTTGGGTGTTATAAATAGCTTTTTGACAAATGCAATCGTTTTTTATTGTCATAGTTTTTACGAAAACCTTTTTCTGGCAATAATGTAGCTCTGATGAGTACTTGTGACGCTAAACATTGACGATGTTAGGTTAACATGCAAACTAAAAGTACACATGGAAACCAATATGGCTTTAAAACAATATGTTTTTATGCTTACGCTTAACGAATAAAAATCTTGTTTTCATTTGCCAATACGTTGTTGTTTTTCCTGTTAACATCAGTATTAAAAAATAATTGTATTTTACACTTTACATTTTTTCTTGTTGTTTTGTTAACAACTGTTATGTTCTTTATTTTAAATGTCACTTTGTTATAAACACTGTATATACACATTAATGTTATATTTTTCCAAACCGTCGGTTTTATTTCTTTAAACAGTAACTCAAAAACCAAAAAAACATTTTTATCCAAGCTTACAAATGAAAACATTATATATTTTTACTTTACATTAAGAAACTGAATAATTTACAATTAGTACTCTTCTCCTTCAGATCGTGGTAGGCCTATACTGATACTATATTCATAACAAAATATCGAAAATGTAGTGTGGGTATGGATATTGGAAAAGTACCGATTATTCTATTTCCTCTGTTCAGAAACGACGATCCGCGTATCCGTCGTAACAGTATTTAATGTAAAAATAGTAAATAAAATTGCTCTTCAGATTAAGTTGTATTTGTTTTGTGTACAGTTGGCGTTGATGCTAGCGAGCATCTGTATCCACTCGTCGCACGCAGCCAACATCCTGGCACTCTCCGTTATTCCGTCCTACAGCAGTCAGATGACAATACTGGCGATCACTAAGGCACTAGCAGCGCGCGGTCATAACGTTACAGTGATCACTCCTAATCCCAGTAAGGTAAGTGCTTTTGATATTGTTCTGTAACAACTTTTTATCAGGGTTCCTTCAAAGGACGCAATTCGTTTATTACGTTTTCGCAAATGACGAAGGAGAAATAAAGTCTCTGAAGAGTTATGTTTGGATTCCTCAGTTCTCTCTTATTGCTTCCATTAAAGTGAAATCATTCCAATGTTTATCTTACCTTTTCATATCGTTAACTTTATGCTTAATTTTACAACGCTAATTTATTCACTGATTGTATTTATACGTTAACCTGGGCTTTCTTTTCTTCATCTTTCGGTAGCTTGTTAAGAGACTCGAGTAATAAGGTAACAGTCCGTCTACTAATAGGCTGTAAACTGTTAGGATTAAGTTGACCTAAAGAAGGGCACCATGTCAATACGATATGTAATTTACTTTATCATTGACAACACCTCTTCATTTTAATTTTGTCAGACCATTTTATTTTTAGCATCTTGCGATAATACCATATCTCAAAACTGTCAAATTTCCTTTGTCCAAAACTGTCAATAATACATATTGTCCACGACTAGTAACCTCGAATAAGGTACCGTTCTCTCCGTCTTATCCTCCTCTAAAAGATTCAATGGTCAAAAATTAGGATAGACCCACGGACTACGAGCCTGAAGCCAAAAAACCTAAAAAATGCTCGATTATCTGGTGATGAAAAGCGTTACTTTAAGCATAAAACGGCTACGGATAGACCTAGAACCTCGAATAAGGTATCGTTCTTTATTTATGTGAGAAATGTCGGTGATGTTACGTGACGCTAAAGGTAACAGTGAAATTGTGTAACAGTATGTTCAATATTATACACATGCCATTACGAGGTTCTTGGAATGGACAATCCAATTCTGCAGTTACAAAAACAAAGTGAAGCTATCTCCTTCCTGTTCATAGAAAATTGTTGGACACGTTCAAATGTATAATTTCCAACTGATTGATGTGCCTGGTTGTTTGTGACATTCAGGTGACATTGAGGTAAAACGTAATTCGTAGAATTCAGGGACGTGTCCCAGTATTAATAATAATATCTACAATTCACACATACTCTTTAAATCACAATAATACTCTTTGAACACACACAAAATAAAAATGTGTTAACCGCGAGAACCATGGCCAACAGCCCGTACAATAATTTTACTGAACATTCGGATTTGGGTTACAATTAATTTTAATCTAAACTTAAATGCACTAAACCTGCTGGAATTTCACAACGTTTTTTCAAACCCTATTTTCTTAGTATTCCAGCTGCCCACCTCAAAAATCTCATTTCATTGACTTGGAGCATGCTTCTATGTTTTTCTAGCAGGGTTAGAAACCGCTGGTTTCTATTTTCTATGTCACATAGCTTGTATACACATAGCTTGACATCTTCAAATAATTGGTCTAGACAAACCTTTTGAAAAAATACATTTATTTTATCATTTTACTTTTGTAAATGCAACACCATTAACTAACATCAAACTTACTTATAAACGTGAGCAAACATACTACCTAAAGACAGTACAGCTGTAAAGGCGGGATTACAAAAAAAAAGTTGTTGAAAATCCGGAATTACGAAACTGGACTTAAAAGATCCATCCTGAATAATAAGGACCAAATATGGTGAAATCAAAAAAGCTCCAAAGTTTAAGAACTTGGGTGACATTCTGACAACGAATGTCAATGAGGAAGAAACGATTGAAAGGAGTTCAGTGTACACCAGAAGACTTACTAAAAATGGGTGTCCCATAATGTACGCAATATTTGAATTACGCGCCACTGTCGTCTTGTTAGGTTGGTAGCACTGCAACTGTTGTATTGTTGTTGCCGTTTACTCGACATTAGTCGTCAAGGAGCGTTACACGAAAGAACAGCGCGTTGTTATTGTGAAAACACATTATAAGAACGGTGAATGTTATGCGGAAACAGTTCGTAAATTGCGTGGAATTTTTGGACGACGAAAAGCACCTAATCTGTCAACTGTGCAGAGATTGATTAAGAAATTCGAAGAAACAGCTTCGTTATTAGACGTTAAATCGTCTGGACGTCGTCGCGCTACCCGTTCGATTGAAAACGTCGCGGTAGTGAGAGATAGTGTCAATGTGAGTCCAGGGAAATCAATTCGCCGTCGATCACAACAACTGGCCATTCCAAGAAGCACAATGCAGCGAATTCTAAAAAACGATCTTCATCTGAATGCCTACAAAATCCAACTAACACAAGAACTCAAACCGTGTGACCATTTGAAGCGCCGAGAATTCGTCAGTTGGATATTGGGTAAACGTGAAACGGATGGTGATTTTTCCCACAAAATCATCTTTAGCGATGAGGCACACTTCCACCTCAACGGGTACGTAAATAAACAAAATAGTCGGCTTTGGGGTACAGAGAACCCTCGTATCATTCACGAGAAGCCTTTGCATACACAAAGAGCAACTGTTTGGTGCGGGTTTTGGGCTGGTGGCGTGATTGGGCCGTATTTCTTTGAGAATGTGGCTGGAGATGCAGTAACAGTGACTGGCGAACGTTACCGGAACATGATAATGGAGTTTTTGTGGCCTCAACTGGAAGGTATGGAATTCGAAGATATGTGGTTTCAGCAGGACGGCGCAACCAGTCATATTGCCCGCGAAACAATTGCTTTGTTATCTGAAAAGTTTCCTGCACGTCTTATTTCACGCAACGACGATCAGAACTGGCCACCGAGATCTTGTGATTTAACACCATGCGACTCCTTCCTTTGGGGATATGTAAAATCACGCGCTTATGTCCGCAATCCACGAACAATTTTTCAACTCAAGGAACAGATTCAACGAATTATTGGTGAGATTGAGCCGGAATTGTGCAAGAAGGTCATCGAAAATTTCGATCGACGGACAACAGTGTGCCAGCAGAGTCGCGGGGGACATTTGTCTGATATTGTGTTCCACATTTAACCGCAGTAAGTGTACTTTGTATTAACATTAAAACCTCTGATATTTTTCAATAAATAAAAGTTTTTACAACATTATTAAATCTTGCGTACTTTACGGGACACCCTTTACAAACCATTATTCTATCAGGCTAGATTCAGACGATACATTATAGCAATCAAACCAAAATGCTTATATGCGGCAGAGACAATAATTAGTAAATGATCCACGGATAAAGAAAATAAAGAAAGAAAAATCATGGAAAAGGAAAAATCATGCGACCCAGATTTACTACTAGGTAGTAAATCAGCAAATGGATTTACTACTTATATGAGACCAAACCAAGAGTTTTACAAAATGTGTGAGAAAATCTCGACCACGTTTAAGAAAAGATAACTGGCTTTTCATGTACACCGTAGAAGACTGGGTACCAAAGTAGATCCTCACCTTCCATGGGAGTAGAAAGACACGATTAGCATGGTTAAAAGAAGATTTTCAGAATCTGAAAATTTTGGAATCAGGGAAGAAGACATAGGAAACAGAGAAGTGTCCAGAATCAAAAATTGCTGAGGTGAAGGAAGAGAAACCAAGGAGAACCAAAAGAGCGACATCGTAAGAAGAACGAGAAAGAGCGAACCTGCCCACACAGGCTTCAAGACAGTGTTGTAAAGCAACAGCATATTTCCCAATGACATAAATTATTTTCTGCCCAGGACCCAATAATGCTTGCGAAACTTGGTGTCCAGTTGTTTCCTCTTCATCCAAATAAGGTTGTGCCATTTAAGCTGTTTGTCTAAGTGGTTGTCTAAGTATTTTACAGAATCGGCTACTGGGATAGCTTTGTTATTAAATCTCACATTTGGTGTTGTCCCGTGGCATTTTTCGAAGGTGATGTGTCCTGACTTATTTTCATTTGATTATATTCTCCACTTCTTTGCCTATTTAACAATATCATGTAGCCAACTCTATAGTAAAACGGTTGTTTCCAGTGTTCAGCAAATATCGCAGTACCATCAGAGTACACAGCAGCAATAATATTATTGCCAGATGGCAGATCTGCTGTATAAATGAGATACAAATCTGAACCGAGAATACTTCCTTGGGAAACTCCTGCTTTTATTAGGAACAAACTAGTAGTTACATTTTCATGGCGCATCTTAAATGTCTTCTTCTAAATATGACTGTGAGATATTGAATATGATTCAAACAAGTTGTTTTTTGAGTTTAGAGTAATCCTTGATGTCAATCTTAATCGACATCAAGGAACGCCGAAGAACAATACCTTCTTTCCTCAAAGGTTTCCATTGTCGCATCCACTACTCGTTGTATTTTTTCAATCGTGGAATGCTGTCTACTAAACCTAAACTGATGGTCAGGTGTCTTGGTATTACTCGTCTATGACAGTACTTGTTAATCTCTTCGCTAAAAAGTTTTCCATGATTTTAGACATTATTGATAAGAGGCTTATAGGTCGACCCGACGTCATCTCGTTTGGTGGTTCTCGGGTTCGTATATGAGTTTGGTCCAATACCGTACAGGCCGTCAGTTGATGTAACGTGATACGTTAGTCTCAACCTCAGCTCTCATTACATCAGCGTCTTATTGTGTTACAGTTGGGCCAAAGACGTGAAGTTCAACGTCGCTCTCTACGATAACATGTACCTCTCGTCGTACTTGGGTCTGATACTCAAGCTTGGCGCGCCGCCGTCGTCGCCGTGCTAACAATTGAGAGCAACATGCCTTTCTCCGCAACAATGGGCAGTTCTCTCAACCTGGCGTACGCGCCGCTTTGCTTGCCGTATTCAGACCACATGTCGTTCTACGAGAGGCTCACAAACGTCGCCATGCTCTTATGGCTTACCTTCTATCGTGAATGGTAAGTGACCTTTATCTGGATCGCTTTAATTATTTTCTCTTAGCATTTTATTGATTTTTTTTTATATTACCTACATTTAAATTTTTTTTCGTTTGTCTATTTAATAATTATCTATTAAGCGAAATAAAGGTGTCTCAACGTTTCCTTTAATACCCAAGCACTACACACACTGATCTGCAAAGTCCCTGATGTAGCTGTCTTTTGGACATACTGTAATTGTCTTAGCTCTAAAGAGGCTGTTCAAGTATTATACAGACACATTTTTAGTCATTTTAGACCTCCTTCTCCGCCAAGTAAATCAAAATAGGTAGACATCCGATCCATCCCCTGTGCTTACGTAAGGCTTGGCAAATTTCTTGGCTTTATAACAAAGACCAAATGATTTTTCTTTCAAGTGATTTAAATTCTGTATAATTTTGAGTAGAAGTATATGAATAGATGTTTTATATAACTACTATATACACGTATATAACGACTAAACGTAAAGAGTTACAATTGCATCACAGTTGTCAGTTTTATTCAGTAATAATATAATAATATTATATTGTAAAATATAACAGTATATTTTAAATGTAACAATGACAGTATAATAATTATTTACTTATTTTTTGCGTACCGTATCACTTATTATATGATATATAATTACCTTAATATCCACTTTAGCGATACACAGTTTCGTCACTGATGACGCGTTTCGGGACTAAGTCCCATCCTCAGATACATAATTAATAAATTAAAATATTAAAATCACGACCATGATACTGGTCAAGTCAAAATAAATAAAATAAATTATAAATCGCATGTAATAAGTTTTGCTAACCACGGCTGGAGCTCCCGCATGCGTTCACCCGCAACCGCGATTGTCACGCGACTGGTCAAAGATTAAGACAAACTGATTGCAGTGTCGAACAGGTAATTTGACGCAAAATTTACCTGGTCATTTAATAAACTGTTTTTGGTGTTACTATCTTTTAAAGCTTTATAAATTTCAAATTCCTCCAGACTATCCATCCGTCTACCCTTTTTACAAATATGCAACGCTGTTAAATTTTCTTCGAAGTTCGTATATTTATGTCCGCTTGATATTAAATGTTGTGCAAAGTTGGACTTATTATTACTTGGCTTAGGAATATGTTCTAGAAATCTTTTATAAAAACATCTGCCAGATTGACCGATATAGAACGCATCACAATCATCACATTTTATTTTATATACGCCACATTGCTTTTTTAATGGTAATTTGTTTTTGTTTTTGAAATAATTTCCTAAATTATTATTTGTTTTAAATGATAAAATATAGTTATTATCTTTAAGAACGGGTCTTAAAATATTTGGCATAATACCTGTGAAATTAGCCGAAAGATATTTATAATTTTTGTTACTTGCTTTTATAGAGTTTGAATTTTTATTTTCTAAACGTTTCCTATGCCTATTTATTATTTTGTCAACTATTGTAGATTTATACCCGTTATTTATTGCTATTTGTTTGATAGTGCTAACCTCATTTAAGTAGTCCTCCTTTTCGAGGGGAACATTTAAAAGTCTGTTGACAAGACTGTTAAACACTGCCACTTTTTGTGTAACGGGATGATATGAATCATAGTGTATTACTGTGTCAGTACTAGTGTGTTTTCTAAAGATTTTGTATTTTAAATTATTCCCGTTGTGTAATACAGTGAGGTCTAAAAAATTGATACTTTTGTTGTTTTCGATCTCCATAGTAAATTTTAATTTGTTATGAATTTTGTTTAGGTAATTTTTAAATAATTCTATTTGTCTGGCATTCCCGTTAAAAATAATAAAGGTATCATCTACATATCTGGAGTAATGGATGATTTTACTGGCGAAATAATTATCTTTTAAAATTTTTGTATTTTCTAAATGGTTTAGATATAGGTCCGCCAGGATGCCAGAAAGTGGAGATCCCATGGCAAGTCCTTCATCCTGTTTATAATATGCATTTTCAAATGAAAAATAGTTTTGATGAAGAATGGTTTTTAGTATCATCATCAGTTGGTTAACTTTCTGTATTTCTAAAGAACCTTTATTCATTAAATTATGCCTGAGTAAAGTTAAAGTTTCATCAATAGGCACATTAGTGTATAAATCTACTATGTCGAATGATACTAGTTTGTAGTTTGGTTGAATTGTAACGTGGTTTATATTTTTGATAAAATCCTTATAGCTTTTAACACTCCGATTATTTTCTAAGTTGGTGTGCTCTCTGATGATTTTTACTAAGGTTTTAGCTATTTTATAACCGGGGGCAGTTGTAAAATTAACTAATGGTCTAATTGGAGTGTTCTGTTTATGTACTTTCGGAAGACCCCTTAAACAAGGCGCACTAGCATTTATTGGTTTTAGTGAGGATTGTGTGCGTTTATCAAATAGTTGCGTGCATTTATTTATTGTTTTATTCAGTTCTAAAGTGTACTTCTTAGTGGGGTCGGATGTCAACTTAGTAATATTGTTGTCATTTATAAAGTTGTGTACTTTTTGTGTGTATTCGTCAAGTTTCAGCATGGCTATAGAATTTCCCTTATCTACCTTGGTTATGTAAATATTATTATTAGAAAGTTTTTTATTTAGTTGTATAGCTATGCGTTGTTCATGTTGTGCTTTAGTGTAATTAACTTTATTTTGTATAAGCTTATTGTTCTTGTTTTTAATGATTTTATTAAACTTATTATTTACTAATACTCTTATTTCATTTTGTTTACCTGGGTCAGGAATGTTTTTATCACTGACTCGGCTTCAATTATTTCTTTAATTAAGTTATGTTTATTTTTAAGGTTGGGGGGAAAATTGTAATTTAGACCTTTGCTGATAAGTTTTGTCTCTGCGTCAGTTAAAGTGACGTCAGTTGTATTTATTACTCTAGGGTAGAAAATGTGCGTGCGTTCCATGTTATCTTTATATTTACTATTACTTAACTGGCTGATTTTAATTGCCTGTTTATGTTTGTGAAATCTAATCTTATTTGTAACGTATTTGTTAATTTGCTCTATGATACTATCGATCAAAGCAGGATGTACCATGTTATATAATTCCAATTGAGATTTATACATAGCCAAATTCAATGATATTTTTTTGCTATATAGAAATTTAATCTCTTCTTTGATCCTAAACGTGCTAGCATATTGTTCGGTTTTTCTGGCTAGTTTGGAGGAATTATTAATCTTAATTTTAGCATAATTTGGGATTAAATTTTGTCGTAAACATGTTTTATTAAATTTTATATGTAAATTGGTTTTGAATAATTTAAGTTTAAGATTTTGATATTTATACGCGATACTTGCCTTGTATGGCTCCATGTTAATTACTTATTTTTTGCGTACCGTATCACTTATTATATGATATATAATTACCTTAATATCCACTTTAGCGATACACAGTTTCGTCACTGATGACGCGTTTCGGGACTAAGTCCCATCCTCAGATACATAATTAATAAATTAAAATATTAAAATCACGACCATGATACTGGTCAAGTCAAAATAAATAAAATAAATTATAAATCGCATGTAATAAGTTTTGCTAAACTTATTTTTAACGGGAATGCCAGACAAATAGAATTATTTAAAAATTACCTAAACAAAATTCATAACAAATTAAAATTTACTATGGAGATCGAAAACAACAAAAGTATCAATTTTTTAGACCTCACTGTATTACACAACGGGAATAATTTAAAATACAAAATCTTTAGAAAACACACTAGTACTGACACAGTAATACACTATGATTCATATCATCCCGTTACACAAAAAGTGGCAGTGTTTAACAGTCTTGTCAACAGACTTTTAAATGTTCCCCTCGAAAAGGAGGACTACTTAAATGAGGTTAGCACTATCAAACAAATAGCAATAAATAACGGGTATAAATCTACAATAGTTGACAAAATAATAAATAGGCATAGGAAACGTTTAGAAAATAAAAATTCAAACTCTATAAAAGCAAGTAACAAAAATTATAAATATCTTTCGGCTAATTTCACAGGTATTATGCCAAATATTTTAAGACCCGTTCTTAAAGATAATAACTATATTTTATCATTTAAAACAAATAATAATTTAGGAAATTATTTCAAAAACAAAAACAAATTACCATTAAAAAAGCAATGTGGCGTATATAAAATAAAATGTGATGATTGTGATGCGTTCTATATCGGTCAATCTGGCAGATGTTTTTATAAAAGATTTCTAGAACATATTCCTAAGCCAAGTAATAATAAGTCCAACTTTGCACAACATTTAATATCAAGCGGACATAAATATACGAACTTCGAAGAAAATTTAACAGCGTTGCATATTTGTAAAAAGGGTAGACGGATGGATAGTCTGGAGGAATTTGAAATTTATAAAGCTTTAAAAGATAGTAACACCAAAAACAGTTTATTAAATGACCAGGTAAATTTTGCGTCAAATTACCTGTTCGACACTGCAATCAGTTTGTCTTAATCTTTGACCAGTCGCGTGACAATCGCGGTTGCGGGTGAACGCATGCGGGAGCTCCAGCCGTGGTTAGCAAAACTTATTACATGCGATTTATAATTTATTTTATTTATTTTGACTTGACCAGTATCATGGTCGTGATTTTAATATTTTAATTTATTAATTATGTATCTGAGGATGGGACTTAGTCCCGAAACGCGTCATCAGTGACGAAACTGTGTATCGCTAAAGTGGATATTAAGGTAATTATATATAATAATTATTGTTTTAAAAATGTAAACAATATGTTATAAATACAGTCATGAGTACTTGAAAATATTTTGATGCGCTCCTGAGTTTAAATATAACAAAGTAATTTTAAAAGTGCACATTAAATATTGAAGAAAAAGTCTGTCATTACTTTTATATCGATCAAGATGGTCTTAATCCTGTCGATCAATATTCTCTACTTCACTGTAAAAATCAACTATTACATTGCCATTATACTGGTTTGAACTCTGGCTGGCTTCTCTCATGTAATCTTCCTCTTCTTCTTCAAACCCACACGACGTATTCATTGCCGTTTTGTGCTTGAAAAATATGCTCATTAGCTCGTCGGCGCGTCTATCACCTATACGAACTCGACGCTATTCGTTTTCTTTTTTTTTTTTGTTAGTATTGTCTCCATAAATATTTTTCTTATCGCGATCTGCTGACTTATTAAGAGAAAAATAAAGACATGAAACTTGTTAAATTCCTTTAGTCACAATATTTTTCAATTTTTAGTGCCAGCAAACACAAAACCGTAAGATCATATGCCGTTTGCGTTAATTTCATTAGTATTTGGAGGCGGTCTAGAGTTTTTGAAATATAGGGTTCTTCGTAGTATTTAGCATGTTGCATCTTTGCATCTTTGTTTCACTCTGTGATACCTCCGAGCTTCGCCATCTTGATGAAGAAAAAGTACTGGTACTGGTCCAAGAATTGTAGTACTGGTACTGGTCCAAGAATTGTAGTACTGGTACTGGTCCAAGAATTGTAGGCAACATATTGTTACGGCATTACGGAACGTTCTGGTACATTGCAGAACGTGGTTCTACGCAGCTGTAATGCGTACGGGACGCTTAACACGCGAGGCAGTGTTACGTAATACGGAACAATCTCGTACATTCGGTAGCGTTGTTCGAGAAGTTTCTCAATTAGCCCAACGGTGCGTGTTTCTGAGAAGGTTGCGCTGAAATGTCCTCTAGAATTTTCGATGGCTTGTTAAGGACGCATATTATGGAACCCTGCAGACTATAAATAGCCCATACCTGCTGCTTAGTATTCAGTTATTGTCGGGCGATTACTCTGTGCGTTCAAGTGGTCATTAGTAAAAAGTAATTATTGTGGCGAAGTGTTATGTGTTTTATAACCGTGCGGGACAATTGTAATACAATTGTAGTTTATATTAGTTGACATTTTATTGCGTGTGAACAATTTTTATTTGATTAAACTAAAAATTTTATTAGTGGTTAAATAAATTTATGCTACACTCACTTGTTGCACACACCACTAGTCACTGTGACACCGATTAGCGCTTTCGAACGTACCAGTTCATCATCAGATCGTAACTGCTACTTAGATAGGTGGCAGTTACGATCTGATGATGAACGGGTATGTTCGAAAGCGCTAATCGGTGTCACAGTGACTACTGGTGTGTGCAACAAGTGAGTGTAGCATAAATTTTTATTTGATTTGTTGTAAGAGACTATCTTGTTGGTTACAAACTGTTTAATTGTGATAATTAAAGCTGGTGACTAGTGACTTAATTGGTGTCTTGTATTTTGTTTTCCACTGGACCATACGACGATCAGTTAGACCGTCGTAACAATATAGAAATTGTAGGAAAATTAATATCAATATGACTACTGTGTTGATCCGACAAAGTTCAACAGGCAGTGTTTAAACATGTAATCTAGCCTAGACATAAACAGAATTTCTTGGAAATAAACGAAGGTATAGCCTGTTACAGATGATGTCGAATCTAATTTCCCTTAAGTCTTGTGTTAATTCATTCAGAACTTTTATACTGTGAATGGATTCTATCTTTGCTTAGCATCGTTTCGACTCCTCACGTATACGTTAGTATGTCTTACGTAAGCATTCCTCTGATCATCCGTTCCTATTGTCAGCAAAAATAAGCAAAGCTTAAATTCCTTCTCCCTTTGAATCTTTATGTAATATTTGAAAGGCCCCTAATTTGTCTTAAACGTTTATATAATAAAAGCAATATTTTGAGCTTATAAGTAGTGTTTTTAATGGTGTCATAGATACTAACAATCTAACCAAACGCTGTGTTATGTTGACAATTGACAGGAATGCGTTCCCAGAGCACGATAGGATCATGAGAAAAGTGTTTGGAGACGGTCTTTCCTCTGCCAAGCAGATGGAGAAAAACATTTCACTGCTGATGCATTGTGCTTCAGGATACATGTACTACCCTCATTCTTCCACACCGAACATTGTAAAGATCGGACCTACACAAGTAAAGAAACCTAAACCGTTACCAGAGGTGGGGTACTGTCATTACTTACATAGATGTGTCATTACATATTTGCTTTTATTTTTAATAAACGAAATTTGCTGGAAAAAATTAACAATTATAAAAGCTGTCATATCTGTTTACAAAATAAACGCTTGATCATAACAGCTTATCCGTTTTTTGTAAACGTATAAAGAATAAAACGTGCTTTCCAAATATCTTCTCTAAAGAATGTGATTTAGAATTTCTAACCTTTTTCAAATGTCTTTCGACTCCTCAAAAGACTAAGTTTTTAAGGAAAAACTAAATAGTCTTCTTTCAATTAAGCTGGTCATCATTTTTTTAATTGGACAACCCCAAGTAACTGCGATAATACAACTGTTATTAAATGCTTTCATGTCCTCAATATAGTCTAAGCAAAAGAATATATGCCATAGATAATTTATGATTCTCTGTTAGATTATAAATTATTACAAGTCTAAAAGTTTTTTGTTACATGTGCAGCGAATGAGATTTGATCATCCTATATTCTTGTTTATAGGAAATAAACTGCTTGGACGTTTACGAAAATTGGATGTCCGTAGTGTCCCTTATTAAATGCACATGCAGACTTCAGCTTTATTAATAACAAATATACCTTTTAAATCCATAGAGGTTGTGTTCAATTGAAGACCTCTTAATTTATGAAAGCCAATCATGTTATATGCTCTTGTGTAAACCAACCGGTTACGACACAATTCCACTAACAACCAACAAAATTGAAACTCTACTACAACATCGCACCAAACATCCAATTTAAACCACGCATATTACCTCAATATGGCACTAAATTTACAAAACAATCCGTTCGGATCATGATACGATCTCATCGAACGGCCAGTAAAAATCAGTAAGTTTATGTTAATATTGCGCTAAACGGCTAATACAAACCAATTGGATTACGTCAAGATTAAACAAAACTGAAAATATAGTGAGAGAATTGAGTTGTACAACAATCGGTTTGCGAAAATTACTAAAATATCAATGTGTCACTAATATACTTCATCATGTTTGAAATGTAAGATATATGATGTTTCATATTACATCGTATTATGGTATATACCTTATTTCATAACGAATAATAAAAAATAGGATATTTATTCATAAAATCTGCGTACAGCATATCACTGAATTCACTGGAAAACGGAGTCACAGGATACTATATAAAACCGATAATATCCTGTTTTTAAATGCAACATATTGTAAATAATTTTAGTATGAAACTTGAGAGTCATATCAATTTAATGCATTCTACTCATTTTTTTAGGATATAGAGAAATGGATTTCTGGTAGTAAGGAAGGAGTAATATCCTTCACCCTGGGTAGCAACATGTAATGAACATCTTTGCCTGTTGAAAAACGGAACGCGTTTTTAACAGTATGTAACAACCAAAAAATAAAAAATTTTTTAGTATGACCGAAAAGACGTTACATACAGCTAGACACACCTACTCAGGCCACGAGCAATAAATAAAGAACTGTGTGTCGAGGTGTCAAGTGAACGTTTGCTTCAGACAATACAAGTACGCTTCACATAGCTGTACAATAGGGAACAAGGTTGGCCGTGACAGGCTCGACTCAAACACGAGATTTACAGCCTGAAAATGTAAGATAAAAGAAACTGTGTCAAGTACCAATTTAGAGGACAAACTGTGACGGACACACTGCCGGATAATTTGAAGTGTACCAGTAATAAGAAAAGAGTGTAAGACACACAATAGTAAGTACCCTATATGAGAACGGACATCGATACCTAAGAGAATAGAATCGAACTCGTAAACAGCAGGGGAACGTCTTACTGGCGACAACGGATATTTACGACAGGCAGAAGGAGTGCCGTTTTGGAAACGACGTCACGCTGCGCCAGTACAGCGTTCGGAAAAGAGGTCATGCACAACGAAACAATAACAAAATACGACACATTGTTTGCGTGAGAACTGCAGCGAGATCCGGAGTACGCTTAGACAAAGACTTGATGGACGACCATGAAATTGCTCCTGTTCTAGGAAAAGAGTACGGAGGCTTTCGACGCGAACTCGTGGGGAGACAGGATATCCAATCACAACCCAGCATCTACCCAGAGAACTGGTGGAGAGGACCG
This sequence comes from Magicicada septendecula, assembly GCA_034769895.1. Taxonomy (NCBI): domain Eukaryota; kingdom Metazoa; phylum Arthropoda; class Insecta; order Hemiptera; family Cicadidae; genus Magicicada; species Magicicada septendecula. The sequence continues at coordinate 250,334,504 of CM068375.1, forward strand.
TCGCCAGCATGGCAACGGGAACGTCGAATGAGAAGTGAAGAACGATGGTCTGACAGAAGAGTAGGAGATTTTCCGTCCTATCATGTTCAACTTGAGGCGTGTTTTCCAGAAGGGTGCATTGTGGTACACGATGCTTGATAAAAACCGTTTGCAGAGCACGCGGGAGGACAGTCTTTCATAAATTTTCAATCATATACTTTGGACAGTCTTTCATAAATTTTCAATCATATACTTTGGACAGTCTTTCATAAATTTTCAATCATATACTTTGAACAGTCTTCACGTACTTTTAAAACAGTCTATTTATAACTTCCAACAGTCGGTCGTCAAAGTTCGATTAACATACGGACGGCAGTGGGACTTTGAAACTTTGCCACGCGACATATAACTAAGAGACTTAGACATTTCGATATTGGCGCGTATCCGGCAATAGTGTACCTACAGTGTCTAAAAACATGCGACATACACCAGTGCTTAACAATTATAGAGTTCTTTATTGTACTCAAATTCAGAATTGAACTAACCAGTCACACTTACATCAATTACCGACGCGTAGAACTATCGTTGATGTAATACCGGACGACGAAATCGTAACATTATACTGTGCGGCGGAGCGATACGATATCATTTGGAACAATTACACCACGGCATCAAAACACTAAACATTAATGAACATACCAGAAGTTGAACAATAGACAGACATATACATAGTTAACGATGAACTTATCTTCACGACACAATTTCATGACTCGAACAGTAACAGCAGAATCAACAGAATACACACACACAGCGCGAGTGAATCTGTTTCGCGTGTGTTAAGTGTCAGTGACAGCACAGCTACGCAGCTTCCCACACATGGACCAGCAGAGAGGAGTTACGCCGATGGAAATATCGGATAATTCATCTAACAAGTAATCTTTATGCTATTCTTATCATAAGAAACTCTACTGTCCTGTCTCTTTTTCAAGAAACACCCCTTGAGCATTTAAATTAAACATGATAAACATAATTAACGCCATCCATCTGAGGCAAACGATGAACGCATTAGTATAGGATTTATTGTTTGAATATTTGTGTTTCTATATATCGATTGCATTATATATGTTGTAACATGACAGATATAAGCATAATATTGAATGGCAATTGATCATTAGAATAATGAAGTTATAATGTTTAAATTTGGAAGAAAGCATTAAGTTTAATATAAATAGATTAATTCATAGCAACTGTGGAAAGAAATCATTATTATAAAGAAAAGACAAGTTCAAATAAAAGGAGTTACTAGTGATGAGTCATCCAAGACCAGTCTCATAACCAAAGGTTTTCAAGGTATAACCCAGGAAGGTAAAAAAGTAAATAATAAAGCAGTACTGAATATGACCAAACCCACAACGAGGAAGAATAAATAGAAGAGAAACCCTAAAATAAGCCAAGATCAAACAACACAGGTGGTGTATTTCTGAAATAAAGAAGAAGATGGAGAAGATCCCAAGAAACCTGATGGCAACAAGAAGAAGATGGAGAAGATACCAGTCCCAGAAGGCAGGAGAAAAGAAGACTGATGAAAGAAGAAGAAGGCAGCATCCTGAAGAAGATGTCATGCTCTTATAAAAGACACCCAAATCCCTATATCCCCAAAATAAATATCTAAAAATAAAAGTATAACGAAATAAAAACCACATGTATATAAATTTAAGAGAGAGGAGTGTATAAAGTAAAAGTTTCCTGTGAACTAAGATGAAACAATAATATAGTACCCATGGAACAAATCTCCATTGAAAAACGCTAACCAATTTATTATGTTAATAAGACTATACGACCATTTAGCATTAACATAATTATATAAGTGCAAAGTGAACCAGTGATAGTTTTGGGTATTATAAAAAATGAACCTTGTGTTTCATTCTTGGCAATCACAAACATTGGATGCAATGAAATATGCATTTTTCAATGACTTAAAATGTATACTGTGACAATATGTTGTTCATAAGACATGAATCTGTTTAAAATAACATTTTGTTTTACATGAAAAAAGAAAAACAGATTTCATTATACTTTTTGAACAACTCATACTATTTATTTATTAATGACAGGGTACAATTCCCCAAAGACAATGTATAAAAGACTGTATAAAAACTGTAGAATCCTACTTATAATAATAGTTAGAAATAAGAATATAAATATAAGGTTTTTATGTATATAGTACAAGAATGTTTAAAAATGTTTTAGATATAAGGCCATTTGTTTGGGTCTGATACAACTAACATCAGAACTATAAAAATAGTTAATACTTGTAAATAGTAGAGGGCAATTAAGATGTTAGTTAGTAAAAAACCTTTTTTGTAAGCCATATTTCCATGTTTGGAAATGGGGATTTTGTTGCAAAATGTCTGACTTGAAGACAACCATTTATTTAAAAAAAATATTCTTTATTTTGTTTAACTATTATTTGTATTGTAACCAATACTAATTGTTTTTGTGTAATTTGAAAACATGTTTAATTTATAATACTATTTGTAAAAGTCAGAGAGGGTATCACACATCATATATTGTTTGTAAATTATTTTGTAAGAAAAATTGTTAAAAAATCATAGGCCAAAAGAATGGAAACCAAACTTCATCAAAACAGAGAAATTACTCATTTAAAAGCAAATAAACAAAAGGGGTTTAGACAAAATAAACTTGAGATCATGCCATATAATTGCACATACCATTTAGAGAGATTTTAATAAATTATATTCAGAATTATAAATAAAAATGAGAATGACTAAACTCAGAAATTTGGACATGGGAGTCGTATATTTCAGAATAATGTTTCCGAATACAACTAATTCAATTAATTACCAGAAAATAAGGGAATATGAACCTTTTAATACAATATAGGATTATTAATATTAAATATAACTGATAAAATGGCTGAATTTATATAATGACAGGAAGTAAATTTTGATGTTTTGACTCTTCAGAGTATACCAAACTGAAAGTGAAATTACTATTTTTTGGACAGAAAACACTATAAAATGGCATTATTTAATCTGAAAATAAGCTGAATGAACTGAAAGATTAATTTAAATCACATCTAGTGAATAAAATTGACAAATAACCAAAGTTTAGGCATTCATATAGTGAAATAGTAAAGTATACACAGGATGTGAAAATATTTTTGAACAATGTTAAGGATAATATTATATGGGCTAAGAGTTTAATTGAAACTGAAGGAAACAGTTAGTTAATTATTGGTAGTTGAACGGTTAACATGACATACGTTTGATAACCTAACCTATAATCGTCATACAAAGCGAGTGTATAGTGCGTTATTGTGAAATCGCGAGTGACTTGAAAAATACTTCTGAAACTATCATATTATAACAGAAACAATCAAGTAACACTCCATAACACAGAACAATATAAATCTACTCCGAAAAACACCACAAAACACTAGAAAACTGTATAATACATTAAACCAAATTAGTGACGGAATCGGAGAAAGTGTTTGAACTAATAATTATACGGATACACTAAATACAACTCAGAAACAGTACACCAATCACTACACAACATTTAACAAGAGATTTGCAGAAACAAGAACAGAAATATTGCCAGAAAATACATTATTTGGAACACGGCAGGAACGAGCAACATTTTGATCGACTTGACGGCAGCCATCTTTCTTTGACAATTCCAGTGCCTCCTCTTAGTTCAACAGCTGTTGGGTGAAAACAATTATTATATTTACAAATTATTATTCAATGTCTGTGTTTATTAATAACTATTAATTTGATTGTAACGTTATACTTTTTAAATATTAGCCCGATTTCTCTGACTTTGGTAATAACTGGCTGTTTAAAGAACCCTATATAATTTTTATATTATATACTTGTAACTTTTTTCGATATCCTGAGAATCGATACTAATCGATAAGAGTCAATATTGCTATTACTTAATAAAACATTAATACTTTTCAATACTTAATAGTTCTTTATTTCTTCAATAATACTAATTACCAATAATATAATTCTAATTGATAATCTATAAGGACTTTACCACCCGTAAGTGAAGATAACCTAAAAAATAAAAAGGTAAACAAGTATCGATTGGTTTGAAGACAGTCTTATGAGTGGTGATAGCTTATTTAAAATATACTAAAACTTTAATAAAAATTTTCAGAAGAGCATTACACTGTTTAAAACTTCACAGCCCTATATTAATTAATTGATCCTAATTAATTAATTAATAAAATTAAAAAAAAATTTTTTAATTTTTTTTTATAAACATAATTTTTTTTTTAATTTCCTTCAAAACAATAATTTTTGTTTTGAGACTTTCTGTGAAGCTGAACATATATATATTTCTTCATCAACTTTACGCTACTCGACCAGTCTTGCTACCATTGGGACTCGACCAGCTGGGAAACTTAAGGAAGTGTTTCAGGCCAGTAAGACGTCGAGAGCCACACCAAATACACACCAATTAAACATATTACATTACAATTTACTTATTGTATTACAAATTGGCTAGCCCAAACAGTGCGGCTTGATTACATCGGAGTCACATACTCCACAATAGCTTATTATCATCAACACACTTCAACTACTTATTTAATTTGTATTATTACAAATTGGCGCACAACTTTAGGGGCTTTAATTAGCGATTGGAAGGCCAATACATTCTGCCCAATCACTAGTTGGAGCTAGGCAACAGCTACAAAGCCAGAGAATTTCGAGGGAAAATGCAACGACGTGCAACATCTAAGAAACGGGCGGCGGAGGCCGAGAAAGAAATAGAAGCTGACATGGACAACAAGGAGGCGACGCCAGTAGAGGCGGAAGAGGTATTACCACCGGTGTTGTCCAAACAAACTGAACAACCGGAGATACATACACAAACGGTGGAAACCAATGTGCCGGAGAAGGAAACAGAGGACATGACAACACAACAAATGTTCAGGATGATGATGGAAATGAATAAGAGAATGGAGGAGAGTAACAAGAAAATGGAGGAGGACAGGAAGAAGGAAATGGAAGGGATAAACAAGAAAATGGACGAAAATAATAAGAAATTGGACTCTACGAAGGAAGACTTGAGTAAGAAAATGGAGAGTGATAACCAGTCTTTGAAAGAAGATTTAGGAAATAAAATTGAAACAACAAATAAGAAGATGGAAGAAAACAGCAAGAAGATGGAAGAGAAGATGGAAGAAAACAGCAAGAAGATGGAAGAAAACAGCAAGAAGATGGAAGAGAAGATGGAAGAAGAGATGGGGAAGAAGTTAGAAGAATTGAAGGAAGACAACCAATTGTTCAAGGAAGAATTCAAGTCGACCAAAGAAGAATTGATTAATAAAATTGAAAATACTAATCAGAAAATCGATGGAACCAGGAAGAAGATAGAGAAGAACAACCGACAATTGAAGGAAGAGTTGAAAGAAGATAACAAGAAGTTGGAAGAGAAGATGGGGGAGAAGTTGGAAGAATTGAGAGAGGACAATCAAATTTTGAGAGAAGAATTAAGAGAGGTCAATCAGGAGAATTTGGACAAACTGGACGAAAGAATGGAATTGTTGCGAGAAGAACTGAATAAAGAAATCACTGTTAACAAAAAAGCGATGAATAAGAAGATGGAAGAAGAAAATATAATGGTCAATCGACAGATTCGAGAGATTGATGGAAAGTGCAACCAGACCGAAAAGGAGGTCCATGAGTTTAAAGAAGTGGTGAACATCAAGTTCACAAATATCGAAGAACATAGTCGTAGGAAGGTAGAAGAACAGAGGAAGGAAAATCAAGAAGAATTCGGAAAAGTACGCAACCAGGTCACAGAACGATGTAATGATATCCAAGAGACCATGGCCAGTATCACCGGTCAGGTGCGACAAAGCCGAGAGGAGATGGAAGCGATTAGAAACAGAACGACTCATTTCACCGGATTGACCGTCAACGAAAGCCGAGAGTGGCTCAACTTCCGGCAATACAAACGCAAGCCGATGGAGTTCCTGGCTAGGGTAGAAGAATATTTAACCAAGCATAAAATTACTCAATGGAGCCATAGCAGGGAGATATTCGACGAGTCTTTCCGAGACATAACAGATAATTGGTGGATGGCCAACCGGAGTGAAATTTCCGACTACCAACAGTTCCGGAAAATGTTTAAGACAAAATACTGGTCTGAGACCACCCAGAACTTGATCCGTGACAATATTTGTAATGGAAGATACAGGTCACAATTAGGTAGCAGTATGACGGCATATTTCTTGGGGAAGGTGTGTATGGCAAAACACCTTGAGCCAGCAATCCCGGAAGAATGTTTAGTGAATAAGATATCTTATCACTATGATGAGGACATTATCAGTGCCCGGAGAGGTAGTCAGATCAAGACGATCCAGGGAATGACCGAGTTATTGGAGGGATACGAGAACGAAGAGTATTATCGGCAGAGCAGAAAGAGAAATGAGAGACCAGAAGCAAGGCCGACTACCTACCCCAATAACGGCAATAACCATGCAAGTAACCGGAACCAGCACAGTAATTACGACGGCCATAACAACCCGCCGCGTAATAACCAGTTTAACAGTAATTTTAACGGCGTTAGGAATAACAACCCCTACCCAAACAATAGAAACAATTTTTATCAACAAAATAATAATGTCCCATACAGTCAGAGAAATCCATATCCCAACAATAATGGTGACAGACCTTACACACCTAACCGAAATTACTATAATAACAATTTTAATAATAACAATAATAGCAATAGTAATAACCGAGTGTCGCGCCCTAGGGTAAATTTTATAAGAGCAGAAGATCGCGGACCCAGGAGATATTATCAACCGAGGAGGAGCAGCTTCCACGGCGCCGACCGAAGATGGAGGAGTGCGGAACGAGACGGCCCAAGATACGAACAGGAAAGACGAAGTACCAGCCTGGAAGATCTTGGCAGACAACCGAACAGGGCGTTAAACATCAACCAGGGTACAGAACGTCAGGAAACAAACCAGAGTTTCCCGAACGATGCCTCGGTCAATAATAACTCAAACAATGAACAAAATACTTTAAACGAGAGGAGGCAGTAATCAACAACGATGACCCGTTACTGCTTATACTTCCTGGGTTAGAAAAGGATGATTTGCAACAAGCAAACAATGATAAAAACATCACTATTATCAGTAACCATTATTTGAAAGACATACGAACTGAACTTTTGGAAGAGAACGAGAAGAGTCTCAGCAACAGTAATAATGAGATAATTTATATAACAGCGGAGGTGGAAGGAGTTCCCGCTAAAATAATGATAGACACAGGAGCTAATATTTCAATAATAAACTCCAATGAGTTGGAGAGAATACAATGTACATGTGGAAAAACTTTGCCAATGTTACCAGTCAACAACATTGTATTGGTAGGTGCAACTGGCCGCCAGAACAAAACCATTAGGAAGCAAGTTTCCTTAAGTGTCGTTAGCCGTGATATAGCTTTAGACATGGAATTTTTAATAGCCACCGGATTACCATTTAACATCTTAGTCGGTTGCGATATTCTTCGTAGATATTCGGCAGTAATCGATCTTAATTTGAATAAAGTATCACTTTTCCCAGACGGAGTAACATGGACCGCAGATCTGGTAGGAAGCACAACTATACTTCCCAGCCCTATGCATCAACAACTTCGTAAAATAAATGTTATTAGAAACAGCCCTTTTTCTAAACCCATAATATACAATCATGGAGGAGAGGATTTATGGTCAGTTAAGATCCAAGAAATACGGAATTTCCAGTGCGGAAGCGGTAACGAGAAAATACCAACACATCTGGCGGATCGTCTAATCGCTATATATGAGAAATACAAGGCGGTGTTTTCTGATGAACCAGGGAAGGTAAAAAACTACCAGTGCCAACTTCGTTTTAAAGAAAACGTAGAGTTTAACCGGAGGTCATATCCAATAGCGCAGTCGCTCAAAGAAGCCGTGAGAACAGAGATAAACAAGATGATAGATAATGACATCATTGAGATTAGTCAATCACCTTACACTAGTCCAATTATTGCTGTTCCGAAGAAAGACGGACAAGTCCGGCTCTGTTTAGATGCGCGTGAGTTGAACAAGACAATTGTGAATGACAGAACATCTCCCGGTGAAATAGAAGAAATTTTAAAACGTTTTCATGGTACTAATTTTATTAGCACCTGGGATACGGTCTGTGGTTATTGGCAGGTAGAGCTGCATCCACAAAGCCGCCAGTATGTAGCGTTCATTTTCGAAGGGCGCAATTACCAGTTCAAGAGACTGCCCTTCGGACTTGTCAATTCTGTCGCCATATTTGTGGCCTGCATGGACCAGATTCTTGGACAAGAAGCGCTCCAATTTACCACCGTCTATGTTGACGATTTACTAATTACATCCGGAACCTGGGAGGAGCACTGTTACAGAGTGGAATTCGTACTAAACAAACTAGCGCAGAACAACATAACACTGAAGTTGGAGAAATCCAAGTTCATAGCGCGCGAGGTACAATTCTTAGGCTTCAACCTAGACGACAGAGGTATTACCCCATCAGCAGAAAAAGTGGAGGCAATTCAGAGGTTCCCGCAACCAAGAAACAGGAAACAATTGCAATCTTTCCTCGGACTCTGTAACTATTACAGGAAGTTTCAGAGCCGATATTCCGAGTTGACCGCCAAGTTTCAACCACAGTTATCTGCCAAAAACAAATGGATTTGGGGTGAAGATCAAGATATTACTTTCCGATTAATAAAAGAGAAATTTCTGGAGAGTGTGATACTTCGTCACCCAGATTTTAAGAAACCGTTCTTTCTAAACTGTGACGCTAGCGATCTAAGCTTAGGAACGACATTATACCAGGAAGATGAGGAGGGACAACATCTGGTAATAAGCTTCGCTAGTCGCACATTGAACCAGTGCGAAAAGAATTACAGTGTGACAGAAAAGGAATTGTTGAGCGTGGTGTTCGCATGCAGCAAGTTCCGGACGTACATCCTCGGATATCAAGTCACGGTACGAACTGATCATAAATCCATCTCGTTCCTTCGTAGGTGCAAATTGAGTCACGGCCGATTGGCTAGGTGGGTACTCGCCCTACAAGAATATGACCTGAAATGGGAATACATTCCAGGAAAGAAGAACGTGGTAGCGGATGTGTTGTCACGTATAAATCTGGAAGATCAGACTTTCGAGGGAGAGAAGGAGAGCTTAGTAAAAATTTATAACATATTCACGACCAGAGCCGATTTACAAGCTTTGTTAATAAATATCCGAATCCATCAGCAGTCTGATCCTAAGCTGAAAAACATTGTGAGTCGTTTGGAAGCCAGTGATGAAACCATTTCTAAATATTACCACCTTAACAAGGGAATTTTATTCATAAAAACCGCCTTGGACGATGAGACATGGAAGGTGATAATCCCACACCAAATCGAAAAGGAGGTCATCATCGATTACCATGTCAGGTATGGTCACATGGGAGCGTTAAAAGTGATACAAGCTCTAGAAGAAAACTGTAAGATCAAGAATATCAACCGCAAGGTGAGAACATACATCAAATCCTGTAAGATCTGCCAATGTGCCAAAATAAACAATGAAAGGACAGAGGGTATCATGATACCGATAACTTCCAACGCAAAACTGGAAAAAGTGTTTTTGGATATCTGCGGGCCATTTCCCCGTAGTGGTGGTCGACACAGATATAAATACTTGGTAATCATAATGGATCACTACACCAAGTATATAAAGCTATATCCGGTTAATCGGGCAACAACAGCAAAGGTTTTGGCGGTGGTTATTGATTTGTATATCCCAGAGATCGGTAGACCATCTTCTATTATTACCGACCATGGTACACAGTTTAAGGGGAGGAGATGGCGAGACACTTTATTGGCACTTGGGGTCAAAACGTATAAGACATCAGTCTACCACCCAAGTAGCAATCCGGCTGAGAGAGTACTAAGAGAAGTGGGTAGAATATTGCGCACGTACTGTCACAACCAACAGAAAAAGTGGCAAGAGTACCTAGCAGCGACAGAAACATTCCTAAATTACGCCCACCATCCAGCTATAGGAATTCCACCGTACTCAGCCATGTATGAGAAGCCGACTCCCCGAGACATTGAACAAATCATTGAATTTCCAACGAACAACAATAGGAAATTCAACCAGTTGAAGTTTTACAATAAGGTAGCAGAAGATCAGGAAAAATGGCAAGCCAAATACCAGAAGGCAATAGGGCGAATTGTAACATATAAAGAGGGTGAAAAAGTCCTCATAAAAAATAGAGAGCTGCCTAGCACCTTAGAAGGCATAACCAAAAAACTACTATTACTATATACTGGCCCATATGTTGTGGTAAATGATAAGCATAACAATACATATGAGTTGAAGGAAATCGTTTCAGGAAAAATCAAAGGAGTGTACAATCAAGCTTCTATGAAGAAATATTATGAAGAATGAGTTGTGAGTTTTGGAATTTAGAATTTTTAATTTTAAAAATTCGGAAATAATGTAAGTGCATCTTACAACCTAATATTTTGAAAAGAACATTCTGGAGAATTAAAAGAAGAAGAATTTTTTAATTTAACATTTTAAAAATTCTAAAATAATTGTACATCTTGCAACCTAATATTTTGAGAAGAACATTCTGGAGAATTAAAAGAAGAAGAATTTTTTAATTTAATTGAAAAAATCCTAAAATAATGTAAGTACATCTTACTACAACCTAATAATTTTGGAACAAACTTTATGGAAGAAAGAAAAAGAAAGACTTTTGAATTGAAATATAATTATAAAAATTTAAAATGGAGTAAGTACTTCTTACTACAACCTGATAATTTAGAACAAAACTTTATGGAAGAAAGAGAAAGAGAGAGAATTTTGAACTTAATTTTAAAAAAAAAATTTAAAATTAAGCAAGCACAGCTTATTACCACTGAATTATGAGAAAAACATTTTGGAAGAATTAAGAAGAAAGGAATTTTGAAGTTAATATACAAAAAAATTTTAAAATGAAGTAAGACCAACTTACTATAACCCAAGTTTAGGAGAAAACTTTATGGTAAATAATTAAGAAGAATTTGATTTTGGAAAAATACCAAAACATTCAGAAATAATAGTAAGATAACAGTACTATAAACAATTCTGAATGAAACAATTCTGGGAATAAATGAATTAAACAGAATTTGAATGTTGATAGAACGTCAGTACTTTGAAACAAGATAAGATCAACATATTACAAGGATTTATGAGAAATATTTTTCAATTAAATAAAAAGAATAGTTTTAATTTTACATTAAAACTAACCAAGTTCCAAAAAATAATTATGTGTCAATTATGATTGAATTGAGAAGAAAATAAAGTGATTAATTCAGAAAAGAGAATTAACGTGAATCCAGAATAAATGTGGAAAAACCTAACATTTGAAGGAGTAGAGAAGAATAACAAAAAAGAGTGTAATATGCCAGAGAAGGAAAAAATTTGGAAGCAAAGAGACTAATTACCTATGAAACGATAATGAAAACAGTTAATTAAGAGTAAAGAAGAACAACTCATACCAAACATATGGAGAAGATGATTTTGGACTGATAATAATAATAAAACCTATATGAAATGCTAAGAGAAGAAATACCCCATGAAATATAATATAAATGAATTAATGTTAATGAATGCGAAGGCGGATTAATAACTTTCTAAGAGAAAGGAAAGAACCAAAATGTTTAAATAAAATGATCAATATAACAACCTGTATATCTAATGTAAAGATACAATGTTAAAAAATTAAATATAACATATTAAGACCATTCAAATAATGAATACGAAAGACTATTTATAAAGACCATGCTAATACTATGAATAACCAGAAGAAAGTATAAAGAGAATTCAGATGAAGAAGAAAGAGAGTTACACTGTAAACAGTAACCAGAATTATTAAAAGAAAGGTTTTCAACCATAATTAAATTAAATATATCAGACAAGTTAAGAGTTTTGAAAAAATATATATGTAATGAGTATAATAATGATTATGAAGATTTATTAAGATAGAAAATGTGAGATAATCTGAGAGACTACGAAGTGGAGAATCCAAAGATATTATTATTAGTCGAAAATGAGACTACTTTTTATTTATTTATTCGATGACTGACTGAAGATAATTCCAGCAGCATTATGTTTTTGAGCAGGGATGGATATGCCTCTGTACTCAATTTATAGAAGTGGTGTATGGCCAGTAGAGAAGTAGCGTACAGTGCCCCTCTGATCTGCCCCAGCCCACGTGATAGGGAATGTTAGGGAATTAATATCCCAAGGATACAACACGAAGTTGATATAGAAAGAAAATGTATTACAATAATAATATATCTCAGAAGACACTAACTATCCGAAAAGGATCAGTAGTAAAACAAATAATTATATATATAAAATTAATTAAACTCTAATTATAAAAAAATCGATATAAAGATGGAGAAGAAAATGAATTATAAGAAATGATGAAATTATCATAAGAAATTATTTCATCCATAAACATGTCTGAAATAATTACTTCTGGAGGGGAGCAATCTGTAACATGACAGATATAAGCATAATATTGAATGGCAATTGATCATTAGAATAATGAAGTTATAATGTTTAAATTTGGAAGAAAGCATTAAGTTTAATATAAATAGATTAATTCATAGCAACTGTGGAAAGAAATCATTATTATAAAGAAAAGACAAGTTCAAATAAAAGGAGTTACTAGTGATGAGTCATCCAAGACCAGTCTCATAACCAAAGGTTTTCAAGGTATAACCCAGGAAGGTAAAAAAGTAAATAATAAAGCAGTACTGAATATGACCAAACCCACAACGAGGAAGAATAAATAGAAGAGAAACCCTAAAATAAGCCAAGATCAAACAACACAGGTGGTGTATTTCTGAAATAAAGAAGAAGATGGAGAAGATCCCAAGAAACCTGATGGCAACAAGAAGAAGATGGAGAAGATACCAGTCCCAGAAGGCAGGAGAAAAGAAGACTGATGAAAGAAGAAGAAGGCAGCATCCTGAAGAAGATGTCATGCTCTTATAAAAGACACCCAAATCCCTATATCCCCAAAATAAATATCTAAAAATAAAAGTATAACGAAATAAAAACCACATGTATATAAATTTAAGAGAGAGGAGTGTATAAAGTAAAAGTTTCCTGTGAACTAAGATGAAACAATAATATAGTACCCATGGAACAAATCTCCATTGAAAAACGCTAACCAATTTATTATGTTAATAAGACTATACGACCATTTAGCATTAACATAATTATATAAGTGCAAAGTGAACCAGTGATAGTTTTGGGTATTATAAAAAATGAACCTTGTGTTTCATTCTTGGCAATCACAAACATTGGATGCAATGAAATATGCATTTTTCAATGACTTAAAATGTATACTGTGACAATATGTTGTTCATAAGACATGAATCTGTTTAAAATAACATTTTGTTTTACATGAAAAAAGAAAAACAGATTTCATTATACATTTTGAACAACTCATACTATTTATTTATTAATGACAGGGTACAATTCCCCAAAGACAATGTATAAAAGACTGTATAAAAACTGTAGAATCCTACTTATAATAATAGTTAGAAATAAGAATATAAATATAAGGTTTTTATGTATATAGTACAAGAATGTTTAAAAATGTTTTAGATATAAGGCCATTTGTTTGGGTCTGATACAACTAACATCAGAACTATAAAAATAGTTAATACTTGTAAATAGTAGAGGGCAATTAAGATGTTAGTTAGTAAAAAACCTTTTTTGTAAGCCATATTTCCATGTTTGGAAATGGGGATTTTGTTGCAAAATGTCTGACTTGAAGACAACCATTTATTTAAAAAAAATATTCTTTATTTTGTTTAACTATTATTTGTATTGTAACCAATACTAATTGTTTTTGTGTAATTTGAAAACATGTTTAATTTATAATACTATTTGTAAAAGTCAGAGAGGGTATCACACATCATATATTGTTTGTAAATTATTTTGTAAGAAAAATTGTTAAAAAATCATAGGCCAAAAGAATGGAAACCAAACTTCATCAAAACAGAGAAATTACTCATTTAAAAGCAAATAAACAAAAGGGGTTTAGACAAAATAAACTTGAGATCATGCCATATAATTGCACATACCATTTAGAGAGATTTTAATAAATTATATTCAGAATTATAAATAAAAATGAGAATGACTAAACTCAGAAATTTGGACATGGGAGTCGTATATTTCAGAATAATGTTTCCGAATACAACTAATTCAATTAATTACCAGAAAATAAGGGAATATGAACCTTTTAATACAATATAGGATTATTAATATTAAATATAACTGATAAAATGGCTGAATTTATATAATGACAGGAAGTAAATTTTGATGTTTTGACTCTTCAGAGTATACCAAACTGAAAGTGAAATTACTATTTTTTGGACAGAAAACACTATAAAATGGCATTATTTAATCTGAAAATAAGCTGAATGAACTGAAAGATTAATTTAAATCACATCTAGTGAATAAAATTGACAAATAACCAAAGTTTAGGCATTCATATAGTGAAATAGTAAAGTATACACAGGATGTGAAAATATTTTTGAACAATGTTAAGGATAATATTATATGGGCTAAGAGTTTAATTGAAACTGAAGGAAACAGTTAGTTAATTATTGGTAGTTGAACGGTTAACATGACATACGTTTGATAACCTAACCTATAATCGTCATACAAAGCGAGTGTATAGTGCGTTATTGTGAAATCGCGAGTGACTTGTAAAATACTTCTGAAACTATCATATTATAACAGAAACAATCAAGTAACACTCCATAACACAGAACAATATAAATCTACTCCGAAAAACACCACAAAACACTAGAAAACTGTATAATACATTAAACCAAATTAGTGACGGAATCGGAGAAAGTGTTCGAACTAATAATTATACGGATACACTAAATACAACTCAGAAACAGTACACCAATCACTACACAACATTTAACAAGAGATTTGCAGAAACAAGAACAGAAATATTGCCAGAAAATACATTATTTGGAACACGGCAGGAACGAGCAACATTTTGATCGACTTGACGGCAGCCATCTTTCTTTGACAATTCCAGTGCCTCCTCTTAGTTCAACAGCTGTTGGGTGAAAACAATTATTATATTTACAAATTATTATTCAATGTCTGTGTTTATTAATAACTATTAATTTGATTGTAACGTTATACTTTTTAAATATTAGCCCGATTTCTCTGACTTTGGTAATAACTGGCTGTTTAAAGAACCCTATATAATTTTTATATTATATACTTGTAACTTTTTTCGATATCCTGAGAATCGATACTAATCGATAAGAGTCAATATTGCTATTACTTAATAAAACATTAATACTTTTCAATACTTAATAGTTCTTTATTTCTTCAATAATACTAATTACCAATAATATAATTCTAATTGATAATCTATAAGGACTTTACCACCCGTAAGTGAAGATAACCTAAAAAATAAAAAGGTAAACAAGTATCGATTGGTTTGAAGACAGTCTTATGAGTGGTGATAGCTTATTTAAAATATACTAAAACTTTAATAAAAATTTTCAGAAGAGCATTACACTGTTTAAAACTTCACAGCCCTATATTAATTAATTGATCCTAATTAATTAATTAATAAAATTAAAAAAAAAATTTTTAATTTTTTTTTATAAACATAATTTTTTTTTTAATTTCCTTCAAAACAATAATTTTTGTTTTGAGACTTTCTGTGAAGCTGAACATATATATATTTCTTCATCAACTTTACGCTACTCGACCAGTCTTGCTACCATTGGGACTCGACCAGCTGGGAAACTTAAGGAAGTGTTTCAGGCCAGTAAGACGTCGAGAGCCACACCAAATACACACCAATTAAACATATTACATTACAATTTACTTATTGTATTACAAATTGGCTAGCCCAAACAGTGCGGCTTGATTACATCGGAGTCACATACTCCACAATAGCTTATTATCATCAACACACTTCAACTACTTATTTAATTTGTATTATTACAAATTGGCGCACAACTTTAGGGGCTTTAATTAGCGATTGGAAGGCCAATACATTCTGCCCAATCACTAGTTGGAGCTAGGCAACAGCTACAAACCCAGAGAATTTCGAGGGAAAATGCAACGACGTGCAACATCTAAGAAACGGGCGGCGGAGGCCGAGAAAGAAATAGAAGCTGACATGGACAACAAGGAGGCGACGCCAGTAGAGGCGGAAGAGGTATTACCACCGGTGTTGTCCAAACAAACTGAACAACCGGAGATACATACACAAACGGTGGAAACCAATGTGCCGGAGAAGGAAACAGAGGACATGACAACACAACAAATGTTCAGGATGATGATGGAAATGAATAAGAGAATGGAGGAGAGTAACAAGAAAATGGAGGAGGACAGGAAGAAGGAAATGGAAGGGATAAACAAGAAAATGGACGAAAATAATAAGAAATTGGACTCTACGAAGGAAGACTTGAGTAAGAAAATGGAGAGTGATAACCAGTCTTTGAAAGAAGATTTAGGAAATAAAATTGAAACAACAAATAAGAAGATGGAAGAAAACAGCAAGAAGATGGAAGAGAAGATGGAAGAAAACAGCAAGAAGACGGAAGAAAACAGCAAGAAGATGGAAGAGAAGATGGAAGAAGAGATGGGGAAGAAGTTAGAAGAATTGAAGGAAGACAACCAATTGTTCAAGGAAGAATTCAAGTCGACCAAAGAAGAATTGATTAATAAAATTGAAAATACTAATCAGAAAATCGATGAAACCAGGAAGAAGATAGAGAAGAACAACCGACAATTGAAGGAAGAGTTGAAAGAAGATAACAAGAAGTTGGAAGAGAAGATGGGGGAGAAGTTGGAAGAATTGAGAGAGGACAATCAAATTTTGAGAGAAGAATTAAGAGAGGTCAATCAGGAGAATTTGGACAAACTGGACGAAAGAATGGAATTGTTGCGAGAAGAACTGAATAAAGAAATCACTGTTAACAAAAAAGCGATGAATAAGAAGATGGAAGAAGAAAATATAATGGTCAATCGACAGATTCGAGAGATTGATGGAAAGTGCAACCAGACCGAAAAGGAGGTCCATGAGTTTAAAGAAGTGGTGAACATCAAGTTCACAAATATCGAAGAACATAGTCGTAGGAAGGTAGAAGAACAGAGGAAGGAAAATCAAGAAGAATTCGGAAAAGTACGCAACCAGGTCACAGAACGATGTAATGATATCCAAGAGACCATGGCCAGTATCACCGGTCAGGTGCGACAAAGCCGAGAGGAGATGGAAGCGATTAGAAACAGAACGACTCATTTCACCGGATTGACCGTCAACGAAAGCCGAGAGTGGCTCAACTTCCGGCAATACAAACGCAAGCCGATGGAGTTCCTGGCTAGGGTAGAAGAATATTTAACCAAGCATAAAATTACTCAATGGAGCCATAGCAGGGAGATATTCGACGAGTCTTTCCGAGACATAACAGATAATTGGTGGATGGCCAACCGGAGTGAAATTTCCGACTACCAACAGTTCCGGAAAATGTTTAAGACAAAATACTGGTCTGAGACCACCCAGAACTTGATCCGTGACAATATTTGTAATGGAAGATACAGGTCACAATTAGGTAGCAGTATGACGGCATATTTCTTGGGGAAGGTGTGTATGGCAAAACACCTTGAGCCAGCAATCCCGGAAGAATGTTTAGTGAATAAGATATCTTATCACTATGATGAGGACATTATCAGGGCCCGGAGAGGTAGTCAGATCAAGACGATCCAGGGAATGACCGAGTTATTGGAGGGATACGAGAACGAAGAGTATTATCGGCAGAGCAGAAAGAGAAATGAGAGACCAGAAGCAAGGCCGACTACCTACCCCAATAACGGCAATAACCATGCAAGTAACCGGAACCAGCACAGTAATTACGACGGCCATAACAACCCGCCGCGTAATAACCAGTTTAACAGTAATTTTAACGGCGTTAGGAATAACAACCCCTACCCAAACAATAGAAACAATTTTTATCAACAAAATAATAATGTCCCATACAGTCAGAGAAATCCATATCCCAACAATAATGGTGACAGACCTTACACACCTAACCGAAATTACTATAATAACAATTTTAATAATAACAATAATAGCAATAGTAATAACCGAGTGTCGCGCCCTAGGGTAAATTTTATAAGAGCAGAAGATCGCGGACCCAGGAGATATTATCAACCGAGGAGGAGCAGCTTCCACGGCGCCGACCGAAGATGGAGGAGTGCGGAACGAGACGGCCCAAGATACGAACAGGAAAGACGAAGTACCAGCCTGGAAGATCTTGGCAGACAACCGAACAGGGCGTTAAACATCAACCAGGGTACAGAACGTCAGGAAACAAACCAGAGTTTCCCGAACGATGCCTCGGTCAATAATAACTCAAACAATGAACAAAATACTTTAAACGAGAGGAGGCAGTAATCAACAACGATGACCCGTTACTGCTTATACTTCCTGGGTTAGAAAAGGATGATTTGCAACAAGCAAACAATGATAAAAACATCACTATTATCAGTAACCATTATTTGAAAGACATACGAACTGAACTTTTGGAAGAGAACGAGAAGAGTCTCAGCAACAGTAATAATGAGATAATTTATATAACAGCGGAGGTGGAAGGAGTTCCCGCTAAAATAATGATAGACACAGGAGCTAATATTTCAATAATAAACTCCAATGAGTTGGAGAGAATACAATGTACATGTGGAAAAACTTTGCCAATGTTACCAGTCAACAACATTGTATTGGTAGGTGCAACTGGCCGCCAGAACAAAACCATTAGGAAGCAAGTTTCCTTAAGTGTCGTTAGCCGTGATATAGCTTTAGACATGGAATTTTTAATAGCCACCGGATTACCATTTAACATCTTAGTCGGTTGCGATATTCTTCGTAGATATTCGGCAGTAATCGATCTTAATTTGAATAAAGTATCACTTTTCCCAGACGGAGTAACATGGACCGCAGATCTGGTAGGAAGCACAACTATACTTCCCAGCCCTATGCATCAACAACTTCGTAAAATAAATGTTATTAGAAACAGCCCTTTTTCTAAACCCATAATATACAATCATGGAGGAGAGGATTTATGGTCAGTTAAGATCCAAGAAATACGGAATTTCCAGTGCGGAAGCGGTAACGAGAAAATACCAACACATCTGGCGGATCGTCTAATCGCTATATATGAGAAATACAAGGCGGTGTTTTCTGATGAACCAGGGAAGGTAAAAAACTACCAGTGCCAACTTCGTTTTAAAGAAAACGTAGAGTTTAACCGGAGGTCATATCCAATAGCGCAGTCGCTCAAAGAAGCCGTGAGAACAGAGATAAACAAGATGATAGATAATGACATCATTGAGATTAGTCAATCACCTTACACTAGTCCAATTATTGCTGTTCCGAAGAAAGACGGACAAGTCCGGCTCTGTTTAGATGCGCGTGAGTTGAACAAGACAATTGTGAATGACAGAACATCTCCCGGTGAAATAGAAGAAATTTTAAAACGTTTTCATGGTACTAATTTTATTAGCACCTGGGATACGGTCTGTGGTTATTGGCAGGTAGAGCTGCATCCACAAAGCCGCCAGTATGTAGCGTTCATTTTCGAAGGGCGCAATTACCAGTTCAAGAGACTGCCCTTCGGACTTGTCAATTCTGTCGCCATATTTGTGGCCTGCATGGACCAGATTCTTGGACAAGAAGCGCTCCAATTTACCACCGTCTATGTTGACGATTTACTAATTACATCCGGAACCTGGGAGGAGCACTGTTACAGAGTGGAATTCGTACTAAACAAACTAGCGCAGAACAACATAACACTGAAGTTGGAGAAATCCAAGTTCATAGCGCGCGAGGTACAATTCTTAGGCTTCAACCTAGACGACAGAGGTATTACCCCATCAGCAGAAAAAGTGGAGGCAATTCAGAGGTTCCCGCAACCAAGAAACAGGAAACAATTGCAATCTTTCCTCGGACTCTGTAACTATTACAGGAAGTTTCAGAGCCGATATTCCGAGTTGACCGCCAAGTTTCAACCACAGTTATCTGCCAAAAACAAATGGATTTGGGGTGAAGATCAAGATATTACTTTCCGATTAATAAAAGAGAAATTTCTGGAGAGTGTGATACTTCGTCACCCAGATTTTAAGAAACCGTTCTTTCTAAACTGTGACGCTAGCGATCTAAGCTTAGGAACGACATTATACCAGGAAGATGAGGAGGGACAACATCTGGTAATAAGCTTCGCTAGTCGCACATTGAACCAGTGCGAAAAGAATTACAGTGTGACAGAAAAGGAATTGTTGAGCGTGGTGTTCGCATGCAGCAAGTTCCGGACGTACATCCTCGGATATCAAGTCACGGTACGAACTGATCATAAATCCATCTCGTTCCTTCGTAGGTGCAAATTGAGTCACGGCCGATTGGCTAGGTGGGTACTCGCCCTACAAGAATATGACCTGAAATGGGAATACATTCCAGGAAAGAAGAACGTGGTAGCGGATGTGTTGTCACGTATAAATCTGGAAGATCAGACTTTCGAGGGAGAGAAGGAGAGCTTAGTAAAAATTTATAACATATTCACGACCAGAGCCGATTTACAAGCTTTGTTAATAAATATCCGAATCCATCAGCAGTCTGATCCTAAGCTGAAAAACATTGTGAGTCGTTTGGAAGCCAGTGATGAAACCATTTCTAAATATTACCACCTTAACAAGGGAATTTTATTCATAAAAACCGCCTTGGACGATGAGACATGGAAGGTGATAATCCCACACCAAATCGAAAAGGAGGTCATCATCGATTACCATGTCAGGTATGGTCACATGGGAGCGTTAAAAGTGATACAAGCTCTAGAAGAAAACTGTAAGATCAAGAATATCAACCGCAAGGTGAGAACATACATCAAATCCTGTAAGATCTGCCAATGTGCCAAAATAAACAATGAAAGGACAGAGGGTATCATGATACCGATAACTTCCAACGCAAAACTGGAAAAAGTGTTTTTGGATATCTGCGGGCCATTTCCCCGTAGTGGTGGTCGACACAGATATAAATACTTGCTAATCATAATGGATCACTACACCAAGTATATAAAGCTATATCCGGTTAATCGGGCAACAACAGCAAAGGTTTTGGCGGTGGTTATTGATTTGTATATCCCAGAGATCGGTAGACCATCTTCTATTATTACCGACCATGGTACACAGTTTAAGGGGAGGAGATGGCGAGACACTTTATTGGCACTTGGGGTCAAAACGTATAAGACATCAGTCTACCACCCAAGTAGCAATCCGGCTGAGAGAGTACTAAGAGAAGTGGGTAGAATATTGCGCACGTACTGTCACAACCAACAGAAAAAGTGGCAAGAGTACCTAGCAGCGACAGAAACATTCCTAAATTACGCCCACCATCCAGCTATAGGAATTCCACCGTACTCAGCCATGTATGAGAAGCCGACTCCCCGAGACATTGAACAAATCATTGAATTTCCAACGAACAACAATAGGAAATTCAACCAGTTGAAGTTTTACAATAATGTAGCAGAAGATCAGGAAAAATGGCAAGCCAAATACCAGAAGGCAATAGGGCGAATTGTAACATATAAAGAGGGTGAAAAAGTCCTCATAAAAAATAGAGAGCTGCCTAGCACCTTAGAAGGCATAACCAAAAAACTACTATTACTATATACTGGCCCATATGTTGTGGTAAATGATAAGCATAACAATACATATGAGTTGAAGGAAATCGTTTCAGGAAAAATCAAAGGAGTGTACAATCAAGCTTCTATGAAGAAATATTATGAAGAATGAGTTGTGAGGTTTGGAATTTAGAATTTTTAATTTTAAAAATTCGGAAATAATGTAAGTGCATCTTACAACCTAATATTTTGAAAAGAACATTCTGGAGAATTAAAAGAAGAAGAATTTTTTAATTTAACATTTTAAAAATTCTAAAATAATTGTACATCTTGCAACCTAATATTTTGAGAAGAACATTCTGGAGAATTAAAAGAAGAAGAATTTTTTAATTTAATTGAAAAAATCCTAAAATAATGTAAGTACATCTTACTACAACCTAATAATTTTGGAACAAACTTTATGGAAGAAAGAAAAAGAAAGACTTTTGAATTGAAATATAATTATAAAAATTTAAAATTGAGTAAGTACTTCTTACTACAACCTGATAATTTAGAACAAAACTTTATGGAAGAAAGAGAAAGAGAGAGAATTTTGAACTTAATTTTAAAAAAAAATTTAAAATTAAGCAAGCACAGCTTATTACCACTGAATTATGAGAAAAACATTTTGGAAGAATTAAGAAGAAAGGAATTTTGAAGTTAATATACAAAAAAATTTTAAAATGAAGTAAGACCAACTTACTATAACCCAAGTTTAGGAGAAAACTTTATGGTAAATAATTAAGAAGAATTTGATTTTGGAAAAATACCAAAACATTCAGAAATAATAGTAAGATAACAGTACTATAAACAATTCTGAATGAAACAATTCTGGGAATAAATGAATTAAACAGAATTTGAATGTTGATAGAACGTCAGTACTTTGAAACAAGATAAGATCAACATATTACAAGGATTTATGAGAAATATTTTTCAATTAAATAAAAAGAATAGTTTTAATTTTACATTAAAACTAACCAAGTTCCAAAAAATAATTATGTGTCAATTATGATTGAATTGAGAAGAAAATAAAGTGATTAATTCAGAAAAGAGAATTAACGTGAATCCAGAATAAATGTGGAAAAACCTAACATTTGAAGGAGTAGAGAAGAATAACAAAAAAGAGTGTAATATGCCAGAGAAGGAAAAAATTTGGAAGCAAAGAGACTAATTACCTATGAAACGATAATGAAAACAGTTAATTAAGAGTAAAGAAGAACAACTCATACCAAACATATGGAGAAGATGATTTTGGACTGATAATAATAATAAAACCTATATGAAATGCTAAGAGAAGAAATACCCCATGAAATATAATATAAATGAATTAATGTTAATGAATGCGAAGGCGGATTAATAACTTTCTAAGAGAAAGGAAAGAACCAAAATGTTTAAATAAAATGATCAATATAACAACCTGTATATCTAATGTAAAGATACAATGTTAAAAAATTAAATATAACATATTAAGACCATTCAAATAATGAATACGAAAGACTATTTATAAAGACCATGCTAATACTATGAATAACCAGAAGAAAGTATAAAGAGAATTCAGATGAAGAAGAAAGAGAGTTACACTGTAAACAGTAACCAGAATTATTAAAAGAAAGGTTTTCAACCATAATTAAATTAAATATATCAGACAAGTTAAGAGTTTTGAAAAAATATATATGTAATGAGTATAATAATGATTATGAAGATTTATTAAGATAGAAAATGTGAGATAATCTGAGAGACTACGAAGTGGAGAATCCAAAGATATTATTATTAGTCGAAAATGAGACTACTTTTTATTTATTTATTCGATGACTGACTGAAGATAATTCCAGCAGCATTATGTTTTTGAGCAGGGATGGATATGCCTCTGTACTCAATTTATAGAAGTGGTGTATGGCCAGTAGAGAAGTAGCGTACAGTGCCCCTCTGATCTGCCCCAGCCCACGTGATAGGGAATGTTAGGGAATTAATATCCCAAGGATACAACACGAAGTTGATATAGAAAGAAAATGTATTACAATAATAATATATCTCAGAAGACACTAACTATCCGAAAAGGATCAGTAGTAAAACAAATAATTATATATATAAAATTAATTAAACTCTAATTATAAAAAAATCGATATAAAGATGGAGAAGAAAATGAATTATAAGAAATGATGAAATTATCATAAGAAATTATTTCATCCATAAACATGTCTGAAATAATTACTTCTGGAGGGGAGCAATCTGTAACATGACAGATATAAGCATAATATTGAATGGCAATTGATCATTAGAATAATGAAGTTATAATGTTTAAATTTGGAAGAAAGCATTAAGTTTAATATAAATAGATTAATTCATAGCAACTGTGGAAAGAAATCATTATTATAAAGAAAAGACAAGTTCAAATAAAAGGAGTTACTAGTGATGAGTCATCCAAGACCAGTCTCATAACCAAAGGTTTTCAAGGTATAACCCAGGAAGGTAAAAAAGTAAATAATAAAGCAGTACTGAATATGACCAAACCCACAACGAGGAAGAATAAATAGAAGAGAAACCCTAAAATAAGCCAAGATCAAACAACACAGGTGGTGTATTTCTGAAATAAAGAAGAAGATGGAGAAGATCCCAAGAAACCTGATGGCAACAAGAAGAAGATGGAGAAGATACCAGTCCCAGAAGGCAGGAGAAAAGAAGACTGATGAAAGAAGAAGAAGGCAGCATCCTGAAGAAGATGTCATGCTCTTATAAAAGACACCCAAATCCCTATATCCCCAAAATAAATATCTAAAAATAAAAGTATAACGAAATAAAAACCACATGTATATAAATTTAAGAGAGAGGAGTGTATAAAGTAAAAGTTTCCTGTGAACTAAGATGAAACAATAATATAGTACCCATGGAACAAATCTCCATTGAAAAACGCTAACCAATTTATTATGTTAATAAGACTATACGACCATTTAGCATTAACATAATTATATAAGTGCAAAGTGAACCAGTGATAGTTTTGGGTATTATAAAAAATGAACCTTGTGTTTCATTCTTGGCAATCACAAACATTGGATGCAATGAAATATGCATTTTTCAATGACTTAAAATGTATACTGTGACAATATGTTGTTCATAAGACATGAATCTGTTTAAAATAACATTTTGTTTTACATGAAAAAAGAAAAACAGATTTCATTATACTTTTTGAACAACTCATACTATTTATTTATTAATGACAGGGTACAATTCCCCAAAGACAATGTATAAAAGACTGTATAAAAACTGTAGAATCCTACTTATAATAATAGTTAGAAATAAGAATATAAATATAAGGTTTTTATGTATATAGTACAAGAATGTTTAAAAATGTTTTAGATATAAGGCCATTTGTTTGGGTCTGATACAACTAACATCAGAACTATAAAAATAGTTAATACTTGTAAATAGTAGAGGGCAATTAAGATGTTAGTTAGTAAAAAACCTTTTTTGTAAGCCATATTTCCATGTTTGGAAATGGGGATTTTGTTGCAAAATGTCTGACTTGAAGACAACCATTTATTTAAAAAAAATATTCTTTATTTTGTTTAACTATTATTTGTATTGTAACCAATACTAATTGTTTTTGTGTAATTTGAAAACATGTTTAATTTATAATACTATTTGTAAAAGTCAGAGAGGGTATCACACATCATATATTGTTTGTAAATTATTTTGTAAGAAAAATTGTTAAAAAATCATAGGCCAAAAGAATGGAAACCAAACTTCATCAAAACAGAGAAATTACTCATTTAAAAGCAAATAAACAAAAGGGGTTTAGACAAAATAAACTTGAGATCATGCCATATAATTGCACATACCATTTAGAGAGATTTTAATAAATTATATTCAGAATTATAAATAAAAATGAGAATGACTAAACTCAGAAATTTGGACATGGGAGTCGTATATTTCAGAATAATGTTTCCGAATACAACTAATTCAATTAATTACCAGAAAATAAGGGAATATGAACCTTTTAATACAATATAGGATTATTAATATTAAATATAACTGATAAAATGGCTGAATTTATATAATGACAGGAAGTAAATTTTGATGTTTTGACTCTTCAGAGTATACCAAACTGAAAGTGAAATTACTATTTTTGGACAGAAAACACTATAAAATGGCATTATTTAATCTGAAAATAAGCTGAATGAACTGAAAGATTAATTTAAATCACATCTAGTGAATAAAATTGACAAATAACCAAAGTTTAGGCATTCATATAGTGAAATAGTAAAGTATACACAGGATGTGAAAATATTTTTGAACAATGTTAAGGATAATATTATATGGGCTAAGAGTTTAATTGAAACTGAAGGAAACAGTTAGTTAATTATTGGTAGTTGAACGGTTAACATGACATACGTTTGATAACCTAACCTATAATCGTCATACAAAGCGAGTGTATAGTGCGTTATTGTGAAATCGCGAGTGACTTGAAAAATACTTCTGAAACTATCATATTATAACAGAAACAATCAAGTAACACTCCATAACACAGAACAATATAAATCTACTCCGAAAAACACCATAAAACACTAGAAAACTGTATAATACATTAAACCAAATTAGTGACGGAATCGGAGAAAGTGTTTGAACTAATAATTATACGGATACACTAAATACAACTCAGAAACAGTACACCAATCACTACACAACATTTAACAAGAGATTTGCAGAAACAAGAACAGAAATATTGTCAGAAAATACATTATTTGGAACACGGCAGGAACGAGCAACATTTTGATCGACTTGACGGCAGCCATCTTTCTTTGACAATTCCAGTGCCTCCTCTTAGTTCAACAGGTGTTGGGTGAAAACAATTATTATATTTACAAATTATTATTCAATGTCTGTGTTTATTAATAACTATTAATTTGATTGTAACGTTATACTTTTTAAATATTAGCCCGATTTCTCTGACTTTGGTAATAACTGGCTGTTTAAAGAACCCTATATAATTTTTATATTATATACTTGTAACTTTTTTCGATATCCTGAGAATCGATACTAATCGATAAGAGTCAATATTGCTATTACTTAATAAAACATTAATACTTTTCAATACTTAATAGTTCTTTATTTCTTCAATAATACTAATTACCAATAATATAATTCTAATTGATAATCTATAAGGACTTTACCACCCGTAAGTGAAGATAACCTAAAAAATAAAAAGGTAAACAAGTATCGATTGGTTTGAAGACAGTCTTATGAGTGGTGATAGCTTATTTAAAATATACTAAAACTTTAATAAAAATTTTCAGAAGAGCATTACACTGTTTAAAACTTCACAGCCCTATATTAATTAATTGATCCTAATTAATTAATTAATTAAATTAAAAAAAAATTTTAATTTTTTTTTATAAACATAATTTTTTTTTAATTTCCTTCAAAACAATAATTTTTGTTTTGAGACTTTCTGTGAAGCTGAACATATATATATTTCTTCATCAACTTTACGCTACTCGACCAGTCTTGCTACCATTGGGACTCGACCAGCTGGGAAACTTAAGGAAGTGTTTCAGGCCAGTAAGACGTCGAGAGCCACACCAAATACACACCAATTAAACATATTACATTACAATTTACTTATTGTATTACAAATTGGCTAGCCCAAACAGTGCGGCTTGATTACATCGGAATCACATACTCCACAATAGCTTATTATCATCAACACACTTCAACTACTTATTTAATTTGTATTATTACAATGTATGTGTATGTTTTCCAGCTAACAACGTATTGGATTCACCTTGTAATTTGATGTATAAACATGTGTTCTTTTATGTTCTTTTTATGAGTTTATGAATGTATTTACAGGGGATCATCCATAATTTTATATATTGAATTTAATGATATGATGTTAAATAAATAAGTGTTTATTTTATCCAGAATATATGCGTTCATCATTGTCAAATTACCTCAGAACAAGAAAGTAATGGCATTTGAGTGATTTATAGTAGTTTATTTTATTTTATTTATTAATACAACAACTAGAGTCTCCATGCAATAGTTATGCTAACGTAAAGTAATTAACGTGTTATTTAATTTCAATCAGTTCAGTTGATATGAGCAACCTAATTGATTACACGAGCTCATTATGCAAATTAGTATATTTACATATTTAATTAATCACAGATTAATTAATCCATTATTGTTAGCATAATTGCTTAATGACTGCCCAACACGTGGCAATCGTTGTATTTGGCTCCCAAAGAACGTGGGGCTCGGCAATCACAGATTAATTAATTCAGTAGCGTAATAGCATAAAACCCACATCGTTGTAAGTATTTTCACAGTTTCCAAATCATCGTGTTGTCTGGAAATGGGAATCGGGCCAATACTTTCCGGGTCAGCCTGGAAACGTGATGTTTAAGAAATGGGTTCCTCAACAAGACCTACTAGGTGAGTTTATAATTCTAACAGCTCAGACTCTAATCCTCTTCTTTAGGAGTGAGTGACTCTATACTGTTTTATTGTATGTGATTATGAATTCCCTTGGAGCCTACTATTAGTATCGTGTTATGTCTGTTATTAGCTTCATCAGTGATAGGCTATTTATCAATAGTTGATCAATTTAATCAGTGAGTTATACTGAAACAGAAGACAGACATCTTCAAGTCTAAGAAGCATTAAACTCAGCATCTCGATTGAAGATCTGCTATTTTTATTAAATGCTATGTATCTGACTTTCTATAAGTATATTTTTTACACTAATAAGATTACCTTTATTCGTAGTAGTCAACCCTTACTGATTCCATTTTATATCCTGCCTTTAATTGTCCCATTACATTAGCCAACACATTCTGTTGCTATACAGGCTCCATTTTACTCCTAGGCTGCCATCCCAGCAGTATCAACTCCTCTCGTCGCTACCACCACCTTGCACCATTCAATAAGATTTTGCCAAGTACTGCATGAGACGGAACTCTGTGTCTCTGATGGCGGGAATAAAGTATGAGTGAGTGTGCTTGTGTTAGTATCGTTTGTTTGTCAAGGCAATTGAATCATGACAGTTGCCATACCCTGTTCGCAGTGCAGTGGCATCCACTCACAAAGGCAATCAGACATTACACACTTTGTAATTTTACTGCAGTCTGGTTTTCACCGTTGGGGTATTAAGTGCGTTTTAAAAACTACGTATTATTCGTTTTATGTTTAGAACTTAGTACTTTTCAAGTAGTTGTGCTATAGTAACATTCAAAATACGTTAAATACATTAAAAAATACTCTAAAAATACATTTAAAATAACATTGTGAACTATTATTTAGCACTAGTGTGCTTTTAGTTACTTTCAGTTAGTGAGTGAATTGTCCTGTTATTTGTTTATCTGTAGTTGTCTATTCACAATGTCTTTTCAAGGGTCATCGAAAGAAAGAAAAAGAAATTTTGTTGTTCACAGTGGAGGTCGCGAAATAATTAATAATATAATTAAAAAATGTGATAAAGAAAAAAAAGAAACTCATTGACATATCCACTGAATCAAGCAACAAAGCGAGTTGTGTATTACGGTAATAAATGGGAAGGCTTCGTTAAATAATTGATAAATCAAAGATAATGCAGTCCAGAAGGAAAACTCTCTAGAAGGAAAGTGAGCGTTGAGTGAGTTTTGATAATGTAATGTGAATCGGTATTCCTCAGTAGTCGTTGTTTGTTTACACCACTGCATGCGTGCGTGTCTGTGTTCTCTCTCTATTTCACATTCCTTTCAGAGGCATAGAGTTCAGTCTAAAGCAGTACGTAGAGTAACGTTGGTGTGGGAAGAAAAAGGAATTTTAAGTGCTTCCTGTTTAGAGATAGCATGCACTCTCTTCACACCTCTTGGACACCCTCAGTCACTCTACAAAGGTTATGTATACTCTACATATTATTTTGTTACGACATTACAGAACTGTCTACGTGTTTGTCGAATGTTCCAGAAGGATCTCGCTCTAATGTGTGTAGCATAAGTGATTCTCGCCGCATTCGCGAGACTTTTCTGGAAGCCGCCAGCCGCGCGGACTGTGTCAAGGTCACAATTAATTAGTCGTAGTTTAGAGATAAGGCGTAGTTTGGAATCTTCTGGTCTGTGCGCGGATGTATAAATACAAGGCGGCAGCGGCCTTAGTTTTCAGTTATAGTCGCGATAATTTACAGTGCGGTTTCCAGAGTGTATTGTCGGACGATATTACTGTGTGCGTTCAAGTGGTTATTAGTGAAGTGTTTAATAATCGGGCGGGATAATTGTATTTTGTTTCCACTGTACCCACGACGATCAAGTAGACCGTCGTAACAATATGCATATGTTTATATGAAGCATGTCTGCATGATAGTACCTCTCATATTGTACATTACTGAGCACTGAAATTCTAAAGTAAACAAACAATTCATGAAATCTCATAATAATTTCCGTTGTATTTCAGCCCATCCCAAAGTGAAGCTCTTCATTACTCAGGGCGGACTGCAGAGTCTGGACGAGTCTGTACATTTCGGAGCGCCTGTTGTTGCTATCCCGTTGTTCGCTGATCAACTAACGAATGTACGTAAACTTGCTACTGTCGAGGCTGGAGTCGAACTGGATTTTGACTACTTGAACAACGACACCATTTTCACTGCAGTGAATGCAGTGTTGCACGATCCAAAGTAAGTTTAATATTTTACTATCATTACCATGCTCTTCTTCACTGTTTTGTTTATCATGATTACCATGCTCTTATTCATTGTTTTGTTTTATCGTCATTAACATGCTCTTCTTTACAGATTTGTTTATCATCATTGCCACGCTCTCCTTTACTGTTTTGTGTCTTGTTTTATTATAATTACTATGCTCTTAATTTATTTTTTAATATCTTTTATCCCTTTTTTCACTTTCACCTCATCCTCCTCCTCCTGGTTCTCTCCCTTCATCTCACTTTTCTTTTTTAATAGAATACTCTTTTTTCTCGCGAATATCTATTAACATACGTGTGAACGTGGGAGATAAAAGCAGTAAAGACAATAGTAAAGAACAAAATAATGAGAAAATATCCATAAGATAGAGAGGATAGGATATACACAAAATCAGTAAGTTAAATGAGAGCAAAGGTGAAAGAAATAATAGAATATGTTAAGAAGTCCGGGTTAGTCACAGCGGTCAAAAAATCCGAGCACGAGAAAAGATGTAGAAAACGATAAAAGGAAAACAGTATTGAAAATATTATAACTGACAGAAGGAGAGTGTTATAAGTTGAAAATTTCTTTAAGAGATATATTGATGAACGATGAAACTATTAAAATTATATACAAGAAAAAAATAGTGGAAGAGTCTCATGGAAAGGAATATTGATTGCTGGCCACTAAAGTAGACAAAATTAGGGGAAAGCTGATAGGAGAAGATCTAGCAGAAAACCAACTCAGACCAGAAATGGATAAGAAATTATACAGTGACTTTAGACAGAGGAGTAACACGATAGCGAGATAACGTTTGATATGACTACCCACGCTTAACAACTTAGAATACGTAATCTTGTAACGATATTACAGGAAAATACAGATTTATACGTAAGAAATTTACAGATTTTGATACGTATGTTTAAGAAAACTAATTGTGTGTAACAAACGCATGTAAATTAACTGTCAAACTCCCTTTCTGTGTACGATAATAGTTCTTCTTCAACTTTCCTTCTTCTTCTTCTTCTTCTTCTTCTTCTTCTTCTTCTTCTTCTTCTTCTTCTTCTTCTTCTTCTTCTTCTTCTTCTTCTTCTTCTTCTTCTTCTTTAGCACTACAGCCCAACGTAAGCCCTGGCTTCCAACACTAATCTTCTCAATGTCTCCTATCTGTTGCCATCTCAGCGTAACCCCTAACATCCATTCTTCTGAGATCTTCCAGCATATCGTCCAACCATCTTATCCTAGATCGACCCGCCTTTCTGCGTTTATACATCTGTGCTCCAGGATTTCCTTTGGCATACGCTGATCATCTAGATGACCTAGCCATTGTATTCATCGAATGTTGCAATGTCCTCCTGCTTCAATAGCTCACCTATCTCTTGGTTATTTCTTACTCTCCATTCATCATCTTCCATAAGCGGGCGATAAACACGGTCGTACAATCTTTCTTTCAAACTATTTTAGTGTTTCTCGTTTATTTTTTGCTAATGACCACGTCTCACCTCCATAAGCAACAACCGGTCTAATAAATGTATTATATTTTTTCATGTTTGTGTTCTGACTAATGAGCTTGCTTCTCAATAGTCTACTGTTAGCATAGTATGCCCTATTCATTATTTATACCATGTCATATATTGTCGTGTGTATGCACTCTTCATATTACCCAGGTATCTGAGCTTATTAACCGCACCGTATGAATTACCCTCATGCATAAATTACACAGGTTTCTTCTCCGTTCTGATACAGGAATTAGCATGTATTTAATTTTGATATTTACAGTCCCATTCCAGCGAACGTTTTCCTTGTAAACCTCAGCCAGTAGTTGTCTTGATCTAGTGAGGACATATTTGGGATTGTACTGTAATAGTTACCACTTTAATGTACTTTTGAGAAATACTTTATCGTCTTTCCATCATACCTGATGTTCAGTCAATTCTCTGTCTGCGCTCGATAAACGATAATGTCTTCACATCAAATGTGTTACCATTTTTATTCTGTTTTCAGATACCGTGAAAACATGAATCGGCTGTCCGACATATCCAAGGACACGGTGCTTCCTCCAGTAGAACAAGCCATCTGGTGGGTGAAGTACGTGATCAGGCACAAAGGAGCCCGTCACCTGAGACCAGCGCCACTGGATCTACACTGGACGCAGTATTACCTCATCGACATTGCCGTTTTCATCATCACAGTTCTATGTGTCGTAGTATTTAGTGCGTTTAAGTTGGCTCAGTTCGTCTACACAAGGATTTTCCTGTACGGATCGAATCGAGTTAAACAAAAGAAATATTAGGATGGAGAATTCTTGTTCTACTACTTTAGTTGCACTGGTTCCGAAGTTCTGTTCGAGTCGGTGTATAGTTGAGTGTACAGACAGAACACGCAGCGGGTACGTTGAACCGTGTTACGGCGGACATTATGTTGAGTGAACCACAGATTGAACTACTATACTATACTACTATACTACTACTATACTACACTACACTATACTATACTATGTTAAGCCACAGTACTTTTGTTTTTAAAGGACAGCAACATCTGTTAGGCGATTTTTGCCAACAAGAGATGTTCCATCAGGACGTCTTTTGTTTTCCTTTTAATGTCATCAGAGTTAAAAACAACTTTTTGGTTGACTAACTTTAAAAAAATATATAATATTAAATGTTCCATACGATAGTATCTATGGCAAAAGATTAATCGTCAGTCAAAAAGGGAAAGCAGTACGCGACGAGTCTTGAAAATCAGTATTAAAATGGACCACAATCTCAGGAAAATATTTTGTTTAACAGTCTTCAATGACGTAGGCATACAAATTATAGGTCTGCCCCTTTAAAGAGGAGATTTCACACTACTAAACAACATAAGAAAAGCAAAAATTGAAGTTTAAATAATTTTTTGAAACTAATGAACTCTTAAGGGGATTGATCTGATTTTGAAGGTCTGTCCCACTTAAATAGACTTTTCGATTTTCAAACACCGAAATTTATTTTTAAAATTATTAAAAAAAAATATATCTGTGAAACGTGTTTACTTAAAAGATAATATATAAAATGCGTACGTAATGTTTACTACTTTCTGGAGCATAATAAATATTTATGTTAAATGTCGGTCACAAATATCTGAGTACAAATTTGAGCTATATATAAATATACATAAAATATACATAAATAGGGCTATACATAAAAATTAAATTATACACTTATGGAACCCGGCTAAAGTTCTGTTTTTTTTACAAATGCGCTAGCACTATTTATTTCTTTCCCATTACTGTCATCTTTTTCATGAATAATTCATGACAAAAAATTATTACCGGTACTTATGATTTAGAAAATAAAAACTCTATCGTTAATTGAGTAAATTATTTTTTTTTACGTTGAAACCACTATTTTATAAAAACAGTGCCAAAAAACTTACAATTTATTTCAGAAATAAAAAATTAACTCTTGGTTTGACGGGCCACTTTCCTTTGGCAAAAATTAGTAATTATGCAACACTGTGCGAAATTGGATGAAAAATCAGCTTCAGTAACGGTACCGCAGACCTTCAAAGTCGACACGTTTGGCTTTTGCAATGCAGTCGCCAAGGGCGTATTCCAGCAGTAACTGTTTATTAATAACTAGTTCACATAAGGGACCTCTGTCTAATTATTAGCTTGGTACATCTAATCCTACAAAAACAACAAATTTAACCCTCTGTCTACTGTAATGGAGCCACCGTGGGTCTGACTCTTCGATCATTCTTACGACCAAAGGAACTTGGATACTGCTTGGATCAAATTTCACATCTAACTTTTCAAAACTGACACTTTTCCCATCTATGCGACCAGTACGCGTGTAAATATCAAAATTAAATACATGCTAATTCCTGTATCAGAACGGAGAAGAAACCTGTGTAATTTATGCATGAGGGTAATTCATACGGTGCGGTTAATAAGCTCAGATACCTGGGTAATATGAAGAGTGCATACACACGACAATATATGACATGGTATAAATAATGAATAGGGCATACTATGCTAACAGTAGACTATTGAGAAGCAAGCTCATTAGTCAGAACACAAATTATTGTTATTGTTTGTTCATTGTTGTAATCTAAGAAACCTCTGTACGAAATACTAATTTGGTTCAAATGGTAGGGGAACGCGGGGTAGCACCGATCAGCGGGTAGCCCCGATCAGGTCGGTAACGAGAGTATAGTACGCTATAGCGATATCTGTTGAATGCTGAACTCTAGCCAGTTGCACAGTGAACTAATTAAAAACGACCGCTAACCATTTCCGCCATTATAGGCCTACTTACAGTGAATTACAGAAGTGTGTTTTAGACGAATTTCTTCTTATTTCTTCACATCTTTAAAGCAACGTAATGATATTTGCACTTAAATTTTGAATTATTTAATTGTACAGATGTACTGTTAACGTTTTCAGCATTATTTGAATTTGTTATTTACGGTTTTAAACTAACTTACTGTAGTTTCAGGTTATAAAACTCAGTAGTATACGCGGTGGGGTAGCACCGATCAGGTGAGTGAATGAAGATCAACTGTACTGAGTTACAACTGTACAACACCATACTGAGTTAAATACTATTAAATACTAATCCGTTGCCCTTATATGTTCGTGATACTTTCCGTGGCGTAGCTAGTTTTTTTTTTTAGTTTTGTACTGATTAATAACAACTTTTAATTATGGCGTATCTTAATTTAAGAGTTACCCTCGGAGTCAAAGATTGTCAATATTAGTGTCTTCTGAATGAGAAACTATTATAATGTGTATTATAGGAAAGATTTTTAGTAGGCCTATATGGAGAAAATATACACACACAAATTAAATTGCATTATTTCCCATATAAAATACACAGGATATAGCACATTGGCTTATGAACTAAAAAAAACCTAATTTTTAGACTTAGATATAAGTAACATTCTAATGTATCTTTTATCAATATATCATTTGCTTTTTACATTGACAATTTTTTTTTAGGTTTTTATTTTTTCCCATTTAATTTGCATTGGAAATCAATTGATCATCATTACCCCGCGGGTAGGGGAATACTGATCAAAGCCCATTTTTTACTTTTTATGCAATAAGAAAAGCCCTTTCAACTTTAACGCTTACAGTGTATAACTAATAATTTGCTCTGTTAAATCAACAATTTTTTACATTTGTTTTTAACTTTTAGCCAATTCTTCAATTTTTTATCGAATTTCTCCCTTAGGTGATCGGGGCTACCCCACTGTCCCCTACGCCTGGCCATTGATTTTGTTTGAACCAGACAAAATGAGACTCCTTTACACTGGCAAAAAAAAAATAATAATAAAATAAATCTCTTTTACTATTCGTGTGTTTTTAATTATAAACGTTCATAAGAATTCTGTTGAATATTTTCTGCAGACGCAGTTATCAATTTTTTTCTTGAATCTATTGGCCTTATTGGAGAACGATGTCTATAGTTAAGCGTTATTCGTCTGCTCTCAAAGACTACCGTTATTAAATTGTTTCAATACATAAAGGTTTTACGATACGTAATTAGAAAAGAGCAACCGTCGGAATTAATATAGGATCTGAACAAAAAAAGCAAGAGCGACTTGCTTAACAGACTGTTTATTAAATTTATATCGCTTTACTCCCCGTTCTCAACCATACTCTTTTCTGTTTTCTATATTTTCCACCTTTATTAAATCTTTCACTTGTTCAGTCCTCCGTTTTATTGTTCCCACCCCCCACTGTTTTGTCCCAGCGCCAATTAACCATACACGATCAGATCAGTGAAGCAGAAAATTCACTACAAAAGACCAGTTGCCCAATGCTTGTAAAAATCTGCATAGATTTGTTCGATTGTTATTGTCACCATCACCATCAGCATCATCATCATCGTCGTCGTCGTCGTCGCCATTATCGTCATCATCATCACCACCACCATCATTGTGTTTTTTTTTAGAAGATGAAAAGACCTTTAACAAGAAGTTAGGCAGGATTTATATTTAACATTACTTCTAACATTAAACAAAATAAAAACTTACGTTTATAATGGGTGAACTCCGCTTAATGTAGAATCACTATCTTCAGATTCAACTGATTCACTGTCACTCGAACAATTCACAGAAATGGTCAAATTTTCTACCTGCTGTTCCACTATACCTTCATTTTTTCAAACGTCTTCAATAACTGACTAAGTGTGTTCGACTACCTTCTTCCAGTCTTCTCCAGTAATTATTTGTTAATTTTTCTACTTCAGTCATCGTGAATTTTGTATTATTTATGGCAACGTATTTTTAACCCTGGCCCATATTAGTTCTATGGCGTTAAAGTGATAATGATATGGAGGCAACCGGATGACTTTATGACCGTAACTTTCAGCCAACTCGTCAACAATATACAGAGGAAACTTTGATTTATTAAATAGTACTAATTCCATTAACTCAGCCTTTTTCATATCCTCTGTCAGTGGAATGTTTCGACGTTTTAACCATTCAACCATCTCTTCTTTTTTTGAAGCCATTGTTGGAGCCTTGTCTTTAATCACTGAATGATATGGGGCGTTGTCCATCGCGATCACTGAATTGGGAGGAACATTCTTTAACAGGAATTCTTCAAACCATGTTTTAAATTTGTTGTGATTCATTTCTTCGTGATAGTCAGAAGTCTTTTTCGATTTAAATACATAGAGGCAATTGGGAATAAACCCCTGAGAATTTCCGGCGTGGATAATTATAAGTCTTCCACCTTTTCCAATTCGCACGCACAAAGTTCCGTAAAATGACAAAATAAAGTAAATTTATACTTGGGTAAACATGTTATTTAAACATGCTTATGCTTATTTAGTTAATAATAGATTCACACGTTTTCACTACACTTAGTCAATTAGTCAGAAATTAGTTAAGTAATTAGAAATTAGTTAGCAATAAACTTGTATCTCCAACAGAACTATTTAAGTATTAAATTAACATACACCCACGAATAATCAAACAAGTGTAACCGAGAACACAGCACTCTTAACAAACAGACTTTGTTACAAAGAACCTACACTAACAGTTCACTCTGTGGCGCGACATTCCACACTGGTTTTCATATACAGCACGTGTGGGACATATTGGCAACAGTGTATGTTGCTACGGTTACTGTTTACAGTTTTGAGTATGGCGATTGGTTGAGAGGCACGTAGCAGTCAGTTGTTTCGTCAACAGTTCCATCTGTCAATACCAAACAAGTTTTAATTATAGTATAACTACTCGGTAGTGTGGGATTTTTACCGCACTAAAAACCCCAGCTTCACTGCCCACGATGTCTTCAGTCTGAGACCGCTTCCGCATTACTTCCGACTGGGACGTGCTGTTACTAGGCCTTCCCAAAGGCTACCCACCTAACTACGCCATGCTACACTCAGGCTCTCGTCTTACACAAGATATTCGTCATCTCTCTAGCGACGCAGGATGGACTCGACAGGCGCCGCGACGGCTTCCCAGCTGTCTTTGTCCTTCAGCGTCACTCCGAGAATACTGTCAGAAGTAAATTCTTCTGACGTTACGCTGGGAACCAGCCGATCTTTCGTGAACTTCGCGCAGTCGAAAAATGTGTGAACATGATCTTTCTCCGCTCTGAGTACCGTCATTGAGGGGAGATCACTTTTCCCGTCTGAAATATGTATGCCCGCCCTAGCTGTGGCCTGTCAGGAACTGAGAGAAAAAAAGTTGGGAAAATAATATTTATTATTATTATTATTATTATTATTGGGCTCGTACTATGGCTCAGTGGCTGGAAAGATGGACCAGTGACACGAAGGGAAGATGGACCACTAAGCTCATAAAACAGTTAGCTGAGTGGATTGATCTCAAACATGGCAAGATTAATTATTCCATAACGCAGTTTCTAACTGGCCACGGCCTGTTCAGGGTTTATCTATATAAGATGGGGAAAGTAGACAGACCAGACTGAACTTTCTGTAAACAGGAATCAGACGATATGAATCACACGTTTTTCACCTGTGATAGATGGAAAGAAGAGAGGCAAGCTCTGCAAAATGTAGTGGGACAGATCTCGCCCGAAAATATCATCGGAATAATGCTGGAGAGCGAACACCATTGGGAGCAGGTAACAGCTTACATAGAGAAGGTACTAAGGCAAAAGAAGGAAGCCGAAGATGATCTTGCTAGGGCCGCTGACAGAATAGCAGAAAACAGGTAACGTGGACCCGAAGAAGGTTTAAAACTGATGAACGTCCACAGGACGAAGTACAAATGGCACTACCTTGAAGTATTGCGAAAGCTGAATCCCAAGGTGGATCCATGCCGTGGACAAAAGGGTTTATGGTTTTGGTGGGTGTAGGGTTACCATATGGTATCCAAAAGGAGGACATGTCCTCCTTTTTCAATTAAAATATAATGTCCTCCATCCACCTTAAAATGTCCTCCTTTTTTGGTTTGCGCTGCTGCACACACACACAAACATGCACAAAGAAACTATCATATCATAGAGTAGAAGAAAGTAGAAACAGGTAGTAAACGAGAAAAGTAGAGGGAATTGGAATTGGAATGGAATACGGAGTGGACCGGAAAGGGGGGAACAAGTGAACAGCTGAGAACGAATGTAACCGAACCGACACGAAACGTTTGCTCAACCACGAGTCTACGACTCGAGTGAGTCACTCGTTTCTGTTGTTTTCACCCGTCCCCATCGGTAAGCCAGTGTCGACCATATTCTGTTTGTGAGAGGACGTTTCATTCGTTTGACAATCGTGCGCGCATTACATTCTATTCACCGTCCACTTCTCTCACTAAACTAGTGACTTGTAATATAATTGTGTGGCCCATATCATAGTGATGAGTTCTAATAAGCGAAAGTACAAATTTACTGACATTTTAAAGACAAAATTCCCGTGTTTTGTGAAAGGTCGCGATGACTATGACGCTAAGTGTCTCGTTAGTGATTGCCACGTTGATGTCAGCAACAAGGGTGGCGTTGCTTTAGATCGCCATGTTGATACTGAGAAGCACAAGAAGATAGTTCGAGTTTCAGCTTCATCATCAAAAGTCACAACATTTTTTGCCCCATTAGCTTCAGATGTTTTTAAGAAAGAGAATGCTGCGGCGGGAACTCTGGCGTTTCACACCATCAAACACCACCAGTCGTACAAATAGATGGACTGTACGGCTACATTGACACGACAAGTATTCGACGATTCAGAAATTGCCAAAAACTTAAAATGTGCTAGAACCAAGACTGAAGCTATTATAAACCACGTGATAGCTCCACACACAATTTCTAAAATAAGTGAGACTTTACAAAATATAACCTCCATTTCAATTGCTACAGACGCCACCAATCATGGCTCGGAAAAACTGTTCCCCATAATAATTCAATATTATAACGGGGCTGAACACGGCATTGAAACCAAAATTCTTGATTTGCGTAGCATACCAAATGAAAATTCGGAGACAATAACTAACTACTTGTTTCAGACTCTTAAAAACCACGGGTTGACTTCAAAGTGTGTTGCCTTTATAGGCGATAACGCAAATGATAATTTTGGAGGAGTTAATAGAAATCCCGGTCATAATATTTATACTCTCTTAAAGCAAAATCTCAAGAATAACAACCTTATCGGAATTGGTTGTCCTGCACACATTATTCACAACACCCTTCATCATAGTGTCGATTCAATGAGAGTAGATGTGGGGTCAGCTATAATGAAAATTTTTAATTATTTTTCTATTTACACAGTGAGAACTGAAGCCCTAAAAGAGTTTTGTGACTACGTCGAAATTAATTATCAACCTTTACTTAATCACAGCAAAACAAGATGGCTAAGTTTGTTCCCAGCAGTAGAGAGACTGTTGAAGTTATTTCCTGCTCTCAAAGAATATTTTTTATCCCAAAATCAGCCGCCTTACATACTGAAGACATTTTTTGAAAACCCACATTCGGAAGCATATTTGTGGTTCACGCACTCTTTGATGTCTGTATTTCAATCAAACCTGGCATCTGTAGAGCAGGAAGAGAACTCAGTACTGGAAATTACGAACATCTTGGAATCAATATTGCGTTTGCTGCGAAACAGAATTGAAGACAAATTCGTGCCCTTAAAAGTGAAACAGCTTGTTCGTGGAGCAAATGGTTCGAACGAAGAAACGCAGAGCATCTATGACGAATTTCAACAATTTTACAAAGCATCCCTTGAATATTTGGAAAAATGGATACGCCCGTTGGTGGGTGAGTTTAAGTGTTTTGAATGGATGGTTCTTAAAGATTACGAAAAGTACAAATATGAGGATTTGATTCCATGTATTGAGTTCTTGTACAAAAGAGCTGTTATCATTGATGACGTAAAACTATACGACCAATTTTCCAACCTGATTTCATTCCTCAAATCCGAAAAGATTAAGTTCGTCGAAGACTATAGGCTGCATGAACAATGGAGGGTATTTTTTAAATCTTGCCCCAGTATCGATTGCTTTTCGGAACTACTTAAAATATGTGAATTTTATTTTTGTATTTCTGCTCATAATGCAAACGTTGAGAAGGTTTTTTCGCTGATAAATGCTCAGTGGACCAAGGAGCGGAATAGACTTAATGTGGAGTCAGTGAAGGCCGTAATACTCACACAATACAATTTTAAGGATATGATGTGCATGGATTTTTATAGTTATCTGTTAAGAAACGAAGAACTTTTGTCAAAAATAGGCAGCTCTGAAAAGTGTGCCTAAATAGGTAGTAATCAGCACTATGCTGTAAGATTATTTTAATGTTGAAGTTAATGTTTTCTTTCGTAATAAAAGTTTATATCTTAAATTTTGTTTTATTTTGAAATGTCCTCCATTTCAATTGATTTCAGAATAGATTGTCCTCCTTTTTCATTTTTGCATCTGGTAACCGTAGGTGGGTGCGAGTCCCACACACCATAGGAGTGCGGACCCTCCTGCGGCAAACATTAGTTTTCCACAGTCTCCCTCGTAAAAAAAGTTATTATTATTATTATTATTATTATTATTATTATTATTATTATTATTATTATTATTATTATTATTAGCAATTATATACCTTATTGGGTCGTGAGGTGGAGGTCACGAAAGCTCTAGGTCGTACTTCACTCTTGTTCACTCTTGACTAGAACTCATACACACTTGTTCTTTTTTCATCGAGTTCTTCATCGACCTAGTGGATTACCCATGACCATTAGTTTAAAGGTCTCGACTTGCACAAGTTTTCTGCTTATTGGTGGACATGCAGGATTATGTAGTCCGGTTATGAGATGCATTAAATTTGCCAACCTCTATGGTCACGTCCTCGACGTCTTTAGTAACAAGAAGAAGCTTCCACGGGCAGTGAAGGATAGAATTTTCTGACTGCACGTGTTTGACCTGCCACATTCATTTTGTGGCGTGGCTCGTTAGAGGCGTAGTACTTAGAATTTACTACGTCTTCTACTTTTTCTTGTCACAGTCGTCTTCTTACTGGACACACTAAACCCCTCAGATTTATGCCTTTTTAAGTGTGATATACTAAGTTTCTATGAACCGTTCCATCATACTTGTTCCCTGTTCCTCTACTGGGCGTCCTTCTGCCCCCGTGGGAGGACGGCAGGATGTAGGGATGTGTGGCAGCCCTGAATAAAAATATTATTATATTGTCTCTCAGCGATTATCACTGGTTTAGGGGGTCTACATGACAAACTCTAGCATAATGCTTTATACTGATACATTTAAGTGTGTTGGAACTACTATTCGGCATGTTTCCAATGTAAACTGATTTATGTGCTGTAGCTTTGAGCTCTTATAAAGGGTGGGCCAATGAGAACGCAACAATTTAAAACTATCACAACAGGAACTCGTTTAATATTTTTAAGTCAAATATAGTACAGAAAAAAGATATTAAGATGCTATTTTTATTTAGTTGTATTAATCTTTAAAAATAACATCGTTAAGTGACGCCCACTGACATACTTAAATTCTTCAAGTCAATTGAAAAAGCTA
Source organism: Magicicada septendecula (assembly GCA_034769895.1). Classification (NCBI taxonomy): domain Eukaryota; kingdom Metazoa; phylum Arthropoda; class Insecta; order Hemiptera; family Cicadidae; genus Magicicada; species Magicicada septendecula. Next base: position 250,376,897 of record CM068375.1, read on the forward strand.
TTCCGCAAGCTATTGGCTCTCTGCAGCATGGCTTGCGGAACCGTCAGAATTTCTTCGATGCTCCGCTGCCTGAATAATTTAAATCACGTGGTCGTGAATGTTAAACTTTAGACAGCCCTACAAAAAGATATCACGTGCAGACAGGCCTGGACTTCGCGCTGGCTAGGGAATTGCACCAAATCTTGAGATCAACCTATCATCGAAGACAGCCCTCAACATATCCATTGTGTTTTGTGCAGTGCACAAAACCAGACCGAGCCAGTGTCAGTCCTTAGATCATTTAACAAAGGAAGAAAAATGTTGTTCAACGTTTACACGTATCGGTCTGAGTTCACACTGACTGAATTACCGTGTGCAAAGAAATTCGGTCCAAACACGATCGGAGGAAACTCCATACCACTGTGGAATAACTCGCTGGCTATGAAGAGGTGTAGCATGAAGTTCTTAAGGGTTACTGTCACTCCAACAGCGCATGTTTTGTTTACTGACATGCCCGGAAAGGCGAAAATGTGTTTCGTCTGACAAACAAGTGTTCATGAAAGTTTTGTTCTTGATTTGTGAATTCCAATATTTCATCACAAAAATCAACTCTTTTAGTGTAATCACGTTCAAACAGTTTTTGGGCCACTTGAATTTTGTATGGATAGAAATGGAGATCTTGATGCAAATCTTGATACCCTTTCCACATTTTCTGGCATGCATACTGTTTTTACACCTGCTCCAAATTGTTTTCACTGTCAAGGCAGTGGTTTTAAATGTTCTTACCCAATCGATATTGTTGAGTGATCTGGAACTGTTCCATGTCTCCCAATGTTGATTTCTGAACAGTCTTTACGTTGTTATATAGGAATCATTACTTTTAAAAAACGTTTCTACAGCAAACGCAAGATGTTTAACTCACCACTGAGTCGTGTTTACTGAAAGGCATAGTTTAATAGAGGTTATAAAACCATCTGTTTATTTATTGTTGCCATAGTAATCAAACACGAGCTAACACAAATGGTTGTGTTCTCATTGCTCCCACCCTTTACGTTTTGCATTTAATTATAATTTATATATAGATATGTTACCAGGTTTTTGTTTATATGACAAGTGACTATCAGCACTATTACTTTAAAATACCGTAAGTTGTGATTATTTCAGTGGAAAGTGGATCTTCTTCCTTTGACGCTATGATCTGCTGCATGCGCAACGTCAATTAGCCAGGGATTTCTTACTTTCCAGATCATGTATACTTTGTTTCTTGTAGTAAACAGCTCGCAGACTTGTTGGTAGCAGGTCTCCACTCTTCTCTATTGTTTTCCTTCCTTTCTGACGCGCAAAAATAATCACAGTTAATGTCTTCTATGATTCGAATCGTGAATTCCAAACGCAGCCTTCCCTTATGTTGTTTCTCCTCTTTTTTTCCTTCTATAAATTTTTGTCATGCTAACGTGCCTGGTCAGGATAATATTGTCCAATTATCTAAACTCTTCTTCTTTTCAATTGCTTTAGGAAACGTCTACCTTCTCCAGCCCTACGAAACACCTCGTTCGTCAGTTTCTCTACCCAGCTTGTTCAGAGCACCCTTCTATAGTACCACCACGCCTCGTAGGCTAGAAAATTCAACATTCCTGACTCCCATATTGCCCACGACTTGCTACCGTGCAACACGACACTCCACACATAGGTTTGCAAGAACTTGTCCTCACCTTCAATCTGATCTTTGAAGTGAGCAGGTTTTTCTTCTTATTAAGTACAGTTTTGCTTGATTTATTCTACTCACTATCTCCCTACAGATTGTGACATCACTTGTGATTTTCCTCCCCAAGCAATTAAATTCTTCCACTTATTGCATGGCCTCTTTTTCCAATTTAATCCCTATTCTGTCAACTCTGTTCCTGCTGCAAACTAGTATTTTTGTCTTTTGTTTGTTGCTTTCAAATTCATATTGAAATCTTCTTCTATTACCCCGTCTAATATGCTAAAAAATTCTGTATATCTTGTTCACTTTTGGTCATTACGAATGTACTGTCCGTAGACCTAAGCATGTCTACTCCTTATTGATGGACTTTTACGCCAACTTGGATTTCTTCTCTTACCTTATCGATGCCCTCTGGACGACTCACGAAATACAAATACGGGGACAACGAGCAGCCTTGTCTTATATCTTTTCCGACAGAAACTTTTTCCACCTTACCACCAAAACGAACGATGCCTGTATCATGCTCGTAGACGTTATAAATCAGACCCCCTCTATATAATTGATTCCTGTTTGACGAAGAATACTGAATATAGTATCCCAATTAACACTGTCAAATGCTTTCTTTAAATCTTTGAATGATATGAATGATGTTTTGTCCTTTCTCTTTGCTTTTCTACTATCTGTTTAGTAGTAGAACCGTGCAGAACTATACCTGCTCTATTCGGTGATATTGTTCTATCATAATCATCGAATGTTTTGGTAAATCATAAAGTAGTCTAACACAAGTCTCCTCTGAGACTATCTGAGGTCGATAAGTGTAAGGTTCTTTATCGCGCTTTTCTGTCATGTAAGACATAAAATCACTACGGAAAATTAGATTTGTTTGGAAGTCTTAAGATGGTAGTCCCATCACCTAACTACCTAGTCGGAGGCTGATAATCACTGTTGGGGAATTTAATTTACTCAGAATCTTTACAGAAATATCCTGAACAAATGTAATGACAAATTAAGCAGGATGGTTAAAGTGGATGTGCAGTACAAACGTTCTGGTTGAAGTCGGACAGGCCAACGAAACGAAAACACGGTTCCTGTGAAGAACGGAACAAGCTACGAGCATTCTACGAACTGGAGATGAAGACAATGACCTTAATAATAAAAATGGCGTCCAACTTGAAAAAATTTATAATTTGTATGATTTATTATTTGTGGATTGTTAATTTGAAAATCAACATTTTTCCGACCATACGTTAGCATCAGTGAAGCAGCAACTTATAAAGCGATTTATAAAAACCGAAATCACTACACCATTCAATAGTTACGTGATGAACATTTTCTCAGGAACCACGTGCACTAACCCTTTCAAAATTCTTGTTCTGTCTAATGAATCTTTCTTACATATTTTAACGATCATTTTTTTAAATAGACATTTTAGTTTTGCCAAAAATATTTCTGCAGTTCTGTTAAAATATAAAAATAATACAATTATTATATATATTCAAACTTTCACTATGAACACTTACTTTTGGTTATTAGTCCCAAACGTTTCGTCGTGGTGTCCGTCTTCCTCAGTGGGATTTGAAATACAGAATGTCGGTACAAAGTAACCGTTAAGCCTCGTTTCCATTACTACAAATTTGTCCCGCAACATGTTGCGCGTCATGTGCCGGCACATGTGCCCGAAATTTGTTGAAATGGAAACAGTATGCATCATGTTGCGGCACAAGTGCCGGGGACAAAAATGTCCCAAGCGACTGCGGCGCACAACATGCGCCGCAACTTGTGCCACAGACAATGGAAACAGACTGCAACATGTCCCAAGGACACGCGCACGCGCAGTACAGTCTATACTCGCTGTCGTCCAGACCCTGCGAGTATAACCTCAAACGTGCTCTTTTGTTTGTGGTTGTGGTATTTTCAGTGTTGTGTCAGTGCTAGTGTTTGTTTTGTGATGGAGTGGTCTAAATGTAAAGTGGCGAAACTTATTGAACTATATGAACAGGAGACAGTGCTGTGGAATATAAAAAATTCAAGCCATAAGAACTGTAACAATAGAAACGATGCCCTGCAACGGATTTCTGATGTTATGGAATGCACTCTTGAAGAAGTTGAGAAGAAACTTCACTCACTGAAGTCTCAATACTTGAGAGAAAAAACTAAAATAGAAAAGAGCAAGAAAAGCGGTGCTGGTGCTAAGGATATTTACGTGCCTAAATGGCAGTATTTCAGTTTATTGAGTTTTCTGTCAACAACCACTGAACGAGTTGCACACACAAGCTCACTAAACCTGGTGAGTAAATAATAACAATTTCGAAATGTTTCATAAGATGTTATTTATATATAGATACATAAATATAATAAGGGGTCATACTTTAAACCATAGTAAAAATCGTACAAATTATTTTTTGGATTCATTTTTAAGGGTTAAATTAAAGGTTAATTAAAGTATGGCCCTGACATGTAATTGTAACTAAGCATAACGATGTTGCCATGACAGTGGCTGACTGTGAAAAAACTGAGCCAATTCTTGACGGACGAATGTGTCAGGATTTTCTCCTCTTTGCTTACACCATCGAAGTCCAGAAAGCTCCACTCCTTCATTTCTCCAAGTTCCGTTGATAACATTTCCGTTGTCATCCTCTGAATCAAATACATGAGCAGAAGAGTAGGTCTCTGCAGAAGAATTCTTTCTTAAAAAGTTATGCAAATAAGCACAGCTCAACGTAACCCATCTTGCTGTTTCGGGTTGCAGTAACATAGGTTTTCGGAGAACTCTAAATACACTGCTCATTATTCCGAAAACGTTTTCAATTACCCTCCTAGCTCTTGAATGTCTATAATCAAAAGCTCTTTCAATTGAACCTTTACTATGTCTTCCCACAAATGGTTTCATAATACGCTCTGACATAGGAAATGCATCATCAGCAACTATTACAAAGGGCATGTCCACATTTCTTCCTGGTAAAGACCGTTTAGGTGGTATTTGCCGCGTGTTTTGCTCAACAGCAGCGTACAAGTCTATGCCCAAAAATACACCTGCATCACACTCACGTCCTTGCACACCTACGTCCATGTACAAAAAATTGTACTCTGCGTCACACAAAGCCATGAGCACAGTACTAAAAGTTCCTTTATAATTGTAGTATAAACTACCACTGTTTGCTGGAGCTTGGAGAACAATGTGCTTTCCATCAAGTACACCGATGCAATTCGGATAGTTCCATCTAGAATGAAATCTTTTGGCAACATCATCCCATTCTGTTTCATTGTTTGGTACCTAAAAATAATTTACAGTTGTTAAATTATTATATAAGTAATAAATTATTTACATTTTTTTTTAATTCCAATTTTTCACCATACAATAAAACATTGTTATTGCTAAAAAAACATAAAGAAATATAAGCCACTATGAGTATATGTACTCATAGTGGGTTATATTTTTTTATAATAATAGTTTTGAATTGCTAATTCCTATTTTTTCCTTTCCTTTATTAAACTCTGCACGACTCGTCCCAAACTGGCCTTGACGAGAACGACCCTGATGACCCACCCTCAGAAGACATAAGTGATCAGAGGGAAGCTGAAAAATCCATAGATATTGCAGTATCACAACCTGCTGCTGTACCAGATCCATCCACAAACTCTGCACAAAAATCAGCACCTGTTCACAAGTAACGTCAGAACCAACGTCCTCCACCGGACTCAAAATGCTCTGCGCTTGAAAAAAAGTTCAACCATGCATACGATGTGTTCACATCAAATTTGCATAAAAGTAGGGATGAGGATATATGTTTTGGAGAGTACGTAGGTGAGTCATTAAAAAAAATTCAAGATAGGAAAACTAAGGCTTGGGTTCGCCACAGCATTTCAAACATACTTTATCAAGCTGAATGTGGAGGAGTAGGAGGTCCATTTCCTCCACTATTTAATCCTGGATTTATAAATTACTCTGGTTCGCAACAAACAGTTCAATATCCTGCTCCTCATTCCAGCAACTCGTCAACTAGTAACTCTCAACAAATTAGTGCACAGAGTTCAAACCCTTCCCCCAAAACAAGCACTAGCGAGCCTCAATATTCCCCCGTGCAAGTGCAAATAAATGAAGAAGATGATTATCAACTGATGAATTTGTTTACTCAAAATTAACGTTCAAGCTTACCTAATTTTAGTTACTATTTGAAACTGTATGTGTTGAAGAAAAATTACCACTTTATAAAATGTAAACAATTATGAATAAACCATTTTATAAACAAAACTTTCCTGTTAACAGTTCTTACCTTAATGCAATCCCTCAAAGCTGCAACAATGGCCTTGCACACTTCAGGTATGAATCTTGAAATGGCGGATTTGGAGATTCTGTGTAGATACATTAAAGAACTGTAGTTATCACCTGTCGCTAAGAAACGAAGGGTTGTCGTTAACATTTCACCAGGAGAAATTGGTTCTCGACATTTCCTGCGTTTTATAATCTCCGGCCCCATAAGGTTTAGTAAAAATTCAAAATCACTTGCTGTCATTCTAACAAAATTCTCGTACCCACTTTGGAGACGTAAGTCTCTCATCAACGAGTTATAGGCTCCTTCCGAATGTCTTTTCGCTAGAAAACTTCTAATCCACCATCTCGGTCGTTTTCGCCTTTTTTTTAGAAGTTCATAGTATGCGCCTGCCATTACCACAAAAGCTGAAGTAGATGAGTTGTCCATATCGCTCAAATATTTGAACCGACAAATCACTCAAGAAACACTGGATAGCACTGTATCTGATTCACTGTACATACTGTAGTCTTGCACTCCAGACATCTATACAAATGTTGCAGATGCCGCAGGAAATTGGAAACAGTAGAAACAATGACGCGTAACATGTGCCGGGCACATGTTGCGCGTCATGTGCCTGGAACTTGTCAGAATGGAAACGAGGCTTTATGGGTTGAAGGTGTGTGTGGTGGGGGTTGCTGGTGGGAGAGAATTGGCGCTGGGATTCAAAGTTTGTGTTTGTACAAGTGTATCGAAAAGTATATGTGATCTATAGTGTAATTGTTCATTTAAACACCTGGACAACATAATCAACGATTTATACTACAAAAAAGATACACTAAACAAAACAGCATACAACCTACACGTAAAACTTGCACAAATTTTACACCACATAGAACTCGAAACCATAATACAACATACACGGAACAACATAGAGAAACTCCAATCAAAAATACAAGAAAGACAAAACAGGAAAATCAATAGCATCTTAACACGCAGAAACGATACAGTCCCTACACCGACACACAAATTTCACACACGTACAGTAAATATAACAAAGACCAATTTCACTAAAGCAGAAATAACCTTTTTAGATAAAGGCCTAAAACACAATTTAAGTAACAATACAACCAATAACAACAATAATAAAAGGTATATACGTGACATAGTCATAGACGCTGAAACGGCCATACAACACACGCATAACAATGACCATGACACTATACGACACGACATAAAACGCAAATTACAACACACACAACAACACGAACAAAAACACCATAAAAACGAAATCCGAACACTAAAAAATATAAAACGTAAATTACAAGAACACAACCTAACCATACTCAAAGCAGATAAAGGTAACATAAACGTCATAATAGAAAAACAGGATCTAAATAACAAAATCGAAACATTTTTTACTGAAAACAACATAACCAAATTAAATAAAGACCCTACCACAAAATATCACAAACAAATAAATAAAATCATAAATAACACAAAACACATAATCACACCTGACAACATCAAATATCTGAAACAAATTAAACCAAACCCCCCTACACTGAATGCGCTACCAAAATTACACAAACCTAATATCCCCATCAGACCACTTATAAACAACACACAAGCACCCGCACACAAAATAGCTAGACACTTAGATAAATTAATCAGAAACAACATAAATTTAACAAACAACACCACCGTCAAAAACAATTTAGATCTGGTGAATAAAACTCAACATGTCCACATTCCACACAATTCAACACTAGCTTCTTTTGATATAACAAACCTATACACCAATGTACCCATAGAAGAAACTATAACAACATTAGAACAGTTACTAAAACTAAATAACACACCAGAAACACACATAAAAGGGATCATCCATCTCACCAAAATTATCACCGAACAAAATTATTTCTCACACAATAACATGTTTTACATACAAACAGATGGACTACCCATGGGCTCCCCTATATCAGGAATATTAGCCGAAATATTCGTACATACCATAGAACAAGAACACATATTAAACAATAACAAATACACCAACAAAATCATGTATTGGCACAGATATGTTGATGAAATTTTACTCCTATACAACGGCAACAAACGACAAATTGAAATTTTCCACAAATACATTAACACTATACATCAAAAATTAAAATTCACACTAGATTTAGAACAAAACAATAGCATAAACTTCCTGGACCTTACAATTACCAAAACAAACAACACACACACATACAAAATATACAGAAAACCCACCACAACAGACATGGTCATACATAACTCATCCAACCACCCAACTCAACACAAACATGCAGCTTTCAACTACATGCTCCATAGGCTCACTTCAATACCCCAAAACACACATGACTACCAAGAGGAACTTAACACAATCAAATATATAGCAGTCAAAAATGGATACAGTCCCGATTTAATAAACAAACTACACAAACGCACCCAAACACAAAAAGTAAAACACATAAAACCAACAGTACACAACCCAGTAAATACATCACACTCACATACTACAATTCCAACACACACAAAATTGCTAACACATTCAGGAAACACAATTATAAAGTAGCCTACAGAACTAATAACACCATCAGGAAACACATAAATAATACTAACAAAGACACAGACACATACAGCAAAACAGGTGTTTATAAATTAAACTGTAGTGATTGTAACCAGTTCTACATCGGCCAGACGGGAAGATCTTTTTCCTCAAGATACTCTGAACATTTAAAATCCCTTACCACAAACTACATACACTCCACATTCGCCACACATTTACAAAATGAAAACCACGGTTACACAAACATAGAACACAACATGGAAATACTACACTACTTACCCAAAAGTAGAAAACTAAACACAGCAGAACAATATGAAATATACAGACATCACACACTACAATCAAACAACATATTAAATGAACAATTACACTATAGATCACATATACTTTTTGATACACTTGTATAAACACACATTTTGAATCCCAGCGCCAATTCCCTCCCACCAGCAACCCTCACCACACACACCTACAACCCATAACGGTTACTTTGTACCGACATTCTGTATTTCAAATCCCACTGAAGAAGACGGACACCACGTCGAAACGTTTGGGACTAATAACCAAAAGTAAGTGTTCATAGTGAAAGTTTGAATATATATAATATTTAAATAAGTGAATTAAGAGGATGTATCAACAAGACAATTATAATATAATTAGTTCTACAACTCATTAAAGTATGTGACTTTCTGCAGTGAATATCCTGTTAAAACTTCAACAAAATAGGTTAAATAGTTTTTGAGAAAATGTTTCTTTTCCTAAACAAAACATATTCAGAAAACGGCAAAAACAAAAAAATAAATTTATCAGAACTTTATATTTCAGTTATCTAGAACATTCCTACCCTATAGTCTAAACACTCACTAAGTTCTTATTCTTGTTTCTGTCTTTTTTAGATGTCTTTGCTTCCTAGCCTTCTTTTCGTATTCTGATATCGCTTTGTCGAAAGTTCGTATCCTTTCTTCATCAACCATTTTCAAAAGGTTAACCATTCGAGCACACAGTATTTGACTTGCTGTCGTACCTCTCCCAATTGACCACAGTCCGCATACAAATCTTACAACTATGTCTGTTGACACATCTATTTCTTTAGAATTAAAAAAATTATGTTCAAACTCATTATGACTACATGATATCTTTACCTGAGAGGACAGGCCGATGTTACAATTTGTGATATATGACTGAAGTCTACTTTTTTATAGTTTCCACACAGAGAATACTTGACAAAATATTTGAGAATAAATTAATGTCTATTATTAATAAATTATTAATAATTTATTCAAAATATTTATATCAAATGAAATAAGGATATCTTTTGTTTTTAAGACAGAAAGTTTAGTGTGTAAGATATAATTCCAAAAATTGTTTAAATATGAATTAAGAGTCAAACTCTAATGCGTTATATATTGCAGTAAAGATAAAATCTCGAATTTTATTTTCATAAATGTAATGCAATTATTTTTCCTTCTTTGCGGGTACCATTAACAACAGATACATAATCAAACTTACTGATGCCTAAGAACTGGACTGCAATTAGGAAATTACAAGATTAGTTGTAGCCAGAATACCCTCTTGCAATGACACTTCACGAATACTAGTTAAAATGAAATATAAATAGAAATAAACTATTTGTGGGTTTTATCGATATTGTAACGAGGGAACACTCTCAAAAAGTCGAGAGCGTCCTTCCACCCGTTTCTACACTAGCCGAACAGGTGTAGCGTTTCACAAGGTAACACTCAAGTTCCTTCCAGTGTTCAAGAGTACTTGAAATACGCATTAAGCTGGGCGCAGTAAGGATAGAAAGTTGTTCTTGAACATCTGTGCTACCTAAAAAGTGTAACGGCACAGTTACGGCCGTTACGTAAAATTTAAAAACTAGACGCTTGGCCTAGATGGAGCGAAAATGTGCTGGAGCCCAGAGTGACAGGACATGCAATAAAACACTCATTTAAACCGTAACAACTTTTATTAGTGTTTCCTCATTTCATTATCATAACATATTTTGCTAGATTGAAATATCATACAGTGTTCAAACAATTGAATTCTTGTGTAATTCATAGCAGTAATTAGTTTTCATTTTATCAACAAATATACATATATATATATATATATATATATATATATATATATTGTAACGTGTAAAAGTGTTTACTCTTACAAATCTAATAATCGTACTTTCTAAATTGTATGTTATTTAGCCTCACTATTGGGATAGCCAATTTGTTACATCCAGAATCGAATCTGCGGGTTATTTATCAGAATTTGTATCTTGTTTAACTCGGTTATTATTTGTATATACTTTGTTAATATTAGATTAAGGATGAGTATCTGTTCAGGGGGATGTTTGTTGAGCGCCAATTTGTAATCACCGTTTGCAAATAAAATTTTTTTTATGAAATATCAATAATACATTTTTATTAAAATTTATTTAAATAGTATGTGGTTCCTTATTCTGTAATTAACTCTCTTTTAATCCTTTTCTTTCAGCAATGAATATGATAACTTGTGTTCATTAAAACATATCTAAAAAAAATCTGCTAATACTTTCAAATAATGAGTGTTACCAACTTAATCTAATTACTGAAGTCAACTCACAGTATCAGATATTTTGTTCAGTATATCAAACCCATTTTATATTCATGAAATAAGAAACGAATAAACCTTTTTCTGTATTTTGTAAACTCAAATCCTTTATTTATCCTTTAACTTGTTCTAAATGTCAAATATAATTCTTAACAAAGTTTGGCCAGCTGTATTTTAATATGCTCAGAGTGGCAGCGTAACTCTTATATCTCAGGCATTTTAAACATTTCATATTTTATATTTAATAAATAAAATACAATTATAATGTTTTAAGTAGGTCCTTTTTGCTACGATATAACAACAGTTTTGACAGGGAAAGTACCAAAATACATTTGATTAAAAATAGTCACAATGTGTCTTAAAAGGATTATATAAATAGTGTAAAACAGTTCAGTGTATAGGTTAGGTTATTAACATGTTTTTTAGACTTAATTAGCTTTAGATTATATTAGCACTATACATCAATGGTTGTTTATGCTTATGTCCATACTATTAATTAATATTGTTCTCAATAGAAGTTCAAAAATAGTTTTTATAAAAAGTGTACTCAATGTCTTTGAAACCTTTAATCTAGGCTTAACAGGGAATGGTTCAAATTAATTTTAGATCAAAAATACTTCTCTCCCTGTGTCAATTGGTCCAATTTCTTCAGAGATGTCCTGGTTTAATTCTGTAGAGTCCTGTAGCACTTCTTTCTTCTATTTTAATCTTGATAAATATAATTATTTAATTGTTTTTATTGAGATGCACTGGTATAACATATATTATAATTTACTTTAGTCACTATCAGTTGTTTTTAAATCAACCTTTCTTCATTCAGATTTCAATAATACTCCTTCTTTTATTCTATCCACATATTAGTTGCTAAGGCCTACCTTAGATATCTCCTTGGTTTCCAAGTAACATTTTTATGTCACCCTGGTGACATCATAAGAATAATATAAACAAACTCTTACTATTTTGTATTTCATTTTCTTTAAAAGGATATACCTTTTTTATAAGAGCTTTTATCTTCATTTTATTTGTTTCTTTGTTCTTCTGATAAAAAACTGATCATTTTGACATCACTCTTGACTATTTTCTTATCTATATTTCCTGAGTTAATGATTTACACTTTTTTATTATTTTTGTTCCCAACTTATTTATTATTATTTCTTTTTGTACCTTTCACTTTCTTAAATTTATTTTATACATTTAGTAATCTTTTAACATAAACTGACATTGTTTCCTTATTATTTTAATAGAAATTCTTATTCATATAATTTAACTGACTATGATTTTGGTACTTTCTTGTTAAGACTAACATTAGTGTTATTAACACTATCATACATACTAGTAATTAATGTGTCACAAACTAATTACTAATAACTATTAGTAATATGTTATAATTCCCCTTAACTGACTGTGTTTACACATTCACAGTCTGCACAAATAAAACAAAATTCCATAAGTAAGTTCATTAACAGTTTTCTTCTTACTTATCACCATTGACATCATTTTAACTATGATAAACACAACATACAATAAACAATTAAAATAAAACATGTTCAATTAAGTCTTTCTTAAAAATCTTATGTCTCTTGGTACTTTTTACTAATATAATCATAGTATATTTATGTTACTAGGGCATGGTAAAAATGTCATGTAACATGATATATTCAATCTGTATTAATCACAATTACCAATACTAGTAACAATAAAAATTAATCAAACAGTATAACAAGTGGATCTTTTTTAGCACAGTTAATAATATAAATCACAAATCTATATCCACAGGACTTGTTCTAACAAAATTTTAATCATTATAAATATGAAAATACTGTTTATATGTATGCTTTCTTTTATGCTTTGAAAATCGGTGGAGTGTTGTTGTCGATGTTTAATAAATGGAATCCTCCCACCTGTACTTTTGGAGAATTAATGATACCAAGTAGAGCCTGTGATGATGAGTGTTGGTACTGGTACTGGTGAGTTCCGAAGCTCCTGCTTGTCTCCTTCCGGGCAGCTTTCTTTTTGGTGTTCTGGAGTATTTCTAAGTCTGACGGCGATGGGGAGCGTTCTAGTGCACAGTTCTGCCGATGGTGACGGATGTTGGTGCCATCATCTCCGCATTTCCCCTTCTCCCGGCTGTGCGGGGACCCTGTTACATTATTTATTTGTAATGGGCCGTCAGGAAATACAACTACCCCAACTCTCTCTCGAAACACAGACACCACACACACACTGTCACAATTTTTATCCACACTACTACTCTGTTATTAGCAATACTGTTCTGTGTTGTTGTTTTCAAGCAAGCTTGAAAATTCACATTTACATTTTCATTAACATTTACAAAATTCGAAACATTTACATTAAATTATTTTTACATTTAATTTTACTTCTACCTGCATATTTACTTTTAAATTTCTCAAGCAGTTAAGTGCAAAGTCGCCAAACCATATACCGGAAGTAACGTGTGAGACACATATACACAAATTAACCCGCATTCTCATTATTAAATTAACACATATAACCCCTTATTAAATTAACAGCGAATAATGTAATGATCCTCACCTGAGGCACTTTATAAATTTACGAACTCATAGTAAGTTGAACCAGTAGTTTATCACGGCGTCAGACCACGAAACGCCCAGTCAGAAGGCTGAGGATGAAATGAGGCAGCTTGTAGGCTTCTAATCGACCATGCCACAAAAAAAAAACTTGTTGAGGATTGAGAAACAGCTGATGCGGGTTGCCGAATTACATCGCCGTAGCGCGGGCAACCTCACTGATCAAGATAGCGGGGCTGGCCCACTGCCGCACTTTCGCGGCCTTCCATGTTTAAATGATGCCGGGAAAATTCAAATCCCAGCACAAAAGCAAGAGCGTCTGGCTTTGTCAGTGAGTTTACACTGAACGATTTCTTTAGTGCGGATCGAGTGGTTGACGGAATATTCTGAGAAGTGATTACTATGTTATATTTAGTGCGGAACTCTATTACTTGACGTTATTATTGCGTGTTTACAAATTTAACTTGAATTGTTGTACGAGACTACCTTGTTGATTACAGATTATTAATTGTGATTAATTAAAGCTGGTAATTAGTGACTTCATTGGAGTCTGTATTTTGGTTCAACTGTACCATACGACAATCAATGAGACCGTCGTAACAATATATAGGCTACGAGTATAGTTATTCAAGAAAACAAATTCTTAAATACAAATTCTTGTCCAGTAATATTAACAAAACAAAAACATTAGAAAATTGTTTTTATAAAGTGTTATTAAAAACATAATAAATAATTTTCAATTTTCAATAATTTTGTAAAACTTTTACAACCTGTGTGAACCATATACAATCAAAACTTGTAGTTTCTACAAACATACACAATACATAACGCGTAGACTTTATAAATGCATTACGATAGACTCATAGTCGATATAACCGTTACAAAAATGAGACATAAACAAATAAACAAAATAAATTAGCACACTGTGTTCATTACGAGCGGATACATCAACTTACAAGAAACTAACCGTGCTATAACTAGATTTACGTGTCCATGGCATGACAAGCGTTTGCCGCACCGCGGAACCAACTCCCGATAACATCTACCTTCCTGTACGACACGAGTTGCTCACGTGCTCTTTCCTCTTGTCAACATAGTTCGTTCAGATTCCAGTCACCTTACTGCAACAATAAATTTGCTACACGGTACAGTTCAGTCAACATTCTGTAACAGTTGTAGTACTTATTTCAATAAAAAGTGGCACTTCTTAGTAATGGATCACAACCTACAGTAACATTTTCTTAATCGACTAAAATCGCCGTGACTGTACAAGCAAATGAAGCATTCCCACCAAGTCATTTCTGGAATAAAGGGTCAAGTCTTCATAAATGCCAACAGATTCCTTGCTGGACGAAAAATCAAGTTGAGTTTCAGGATGATAACTTATCTATTGAGTACCGTACGGAACTGTCTTAAAAACAGATCGGCTTTCCTAACGGTAGATAATGTAAAAGACAAAGAAAGCCTGTGTTAGAACGATATCCTAAGTCTCTGCGCCGAATATCTTGAATGTCTATTTCTTGAGCACTTGGAATGCATGTGATAGCTGGGATATTTAATCAGGATTATCTTCGAGCAATTTCAAACCGGAGATTTGGGAGTCTACTCTGGAAGCGTCACTTTTAATCCCCGCATGTTTAAAATCTCTATATACTTTTGTGATATATGTATGTATGTACGTATGTGTCAGTATTTCTAATTAAAGTCATAATTATAAATCTGTCAGTTCTCGATAGTCAGGTTTAAAATCGATGTCTCTAAATAGGGTGCAATGCTACAGCAAAGTTGACTCGTTACATAGTAGATTACTGTCTTAAGCGCTGTAACCTTGAGACAAGGTCATTTTATAAGCCAGCAGCGACACGGTAGTGAGAGACGAGTCTTCCGGTAAATATACCGTACACAAAATTTCTACGAAAAGCTGTGTGTATCAGAGACCCGTATTTGTGAAGAACAAATGCTTCTTTAAGTATAATTTTCATTATAGTAATTAATAAAACGGATTTGGTGTCGATTTGTTATTTACACTACAGACTTTCGTTCAGAAACTAGATATACAAAACCTTATACCTTGAACATAGAGCACATCAAAGAATACAACATATTTCAGCTACAGTTTTGTGGTTTTTTACAATACTGAAAAACGTGAATCAAATAAGAGTTGGCGTTGATGTATAAAATGGATGCCAATCAAAAATAGAAATCGAGAGACAGATAAACGTTTAAACAGATAATAAAAAAACTTTATAAAGATGAGACCAAATACAACATTATATAACACTTTAGACGATATTTTCAAGATAAGGAAAATCGTAGCAGGGATGAAACGTAACGGGGTGGAAAATGTAGACGGGGTCACTGCAGTACTTAACGCGAAAAGAAGATATAGGCCTACTGATATAATATCTACTGGTTAAAAGAGAACGAAATGGAGTAAAAATGCTGTAGTCATTTTTCTCTGTAATGATAGTGAGAAACCAGTTCCAAAATGTAATGACCAAAGCACTGTTTTTATTATTCCACTTTATTTGGTGCGAACTTTGTGTGGCGTCGTTGCAGCCCCAAGATTAATATACACGATAGAACACAAACGTTTCCTCGCTCAAAACTCTTACCAACAACCGACGTCAAAATAAGATTGCAGTAATTTTTATTTAATATCTACATTTACAACGTTCTAAATCAGTTGACAAGGTGTGTCGTATAAGTAGTTTATTTGTAATATATGAAAAAGGAAAACTCGTTTATATTGTATACACAGAAACGCTAGGTGGCAGGATTTATAAAATCAAGAATACTCGATACGTTGGACATGCAGTCAGCAAGCAGGTAAGTGAAACAACGATATACGATTGTAAGCTATTGGGTATATGAGAGCGAACGATAAACGAGACTAAAGATGATAACTAAATGATTGACATAAAGTTAGTACGATATACCAATGTCAACAGTGTACCTCTTAATTAGGCAAATTAGCTGCACAACCATATTTGTGGAGGGTAAGGGAGATGGTAACATACGAGGCAAAGGCTAGGGCAGGGGTCTCCAGCGGCAACCCGGCCGATGCTACGTGCAGTTTTTAAATATATCGTCAAAATACTTCAAATATTATAACATTTTACTAAATAACTAAACAAGAAATAAATATAAAATCAAAGTACAGGGCTAACTTATCAGACGAACACTTGAAATCCATTCTAGTGATAGGAGCATCAAAATTTGACCCAAAATGGACAGACATTATATGTCAAAAGCAGCTCCACACATCCCATACGTACACAAAAAAGCCAAAAAATAATACATAAGAAGTATCTTTGAATGTTATTTTTTCCTTACTTTTATTAACATTATTTTGAATAATAAATTTGTTTTCTTTGGATAAGTGTGCTTAATTTTTATTTAAATACCTATTTCATTGACTTGATTGTTTCGTAAACTTAAAATAAGTTTACAATGTATATATATGTTGTTGGCCCGCCTGACTTCCAAGATTTTTCAATTCGGCCCTCAAGTGAAAAACTTTGTAGACCCCTGGGCTAGGGTATTGGTCAGGTCTTAAAAGAACAGAGACATCAACAGGGCACGATCAATAAAACTAACCGATAACTTGTTCGTTCAGTGCTGTCTTGTTCCTGTCACCGATAGTAGTGAATTGACGTATGATTACGCTGGCTACTTATACTGACTGAGACCATTTACTATCCACCAATTTCCGAATTAAAAGAACATAATAAATCTTAGTTTTGCTAAGTCTCTTATGCACTTGATCCGTCTCTCAACGAGTTTTCGAATTCCTTACTGGAAAAAACTTTTCGAGCTAATATGCAAATTCCGCACAGCTACTGTAACTTCTTCGTCTTAACAAACACGATCTTCTCCTTGGAAATTTTGTACTGTACTAGAAAAAATCCATCTAAATGTGACACAAATTGTAACTTGTCCAATGCTGTATAGTTTCCTCGCTCAAAAGGATGGCAGACGGGATCAAAGCAACTGTTATCAGTGCTAATTAGTTGTTTTATCTCGCAAGAGTGTACTTACGCTGTTGACATGTTTCTGCACATGAATGGGTCTGTTTATTGAAGCAGCTGAAGTTGATGGACGGTAAGTGAAGACGTGGGCGCAAAACAGTAATCAAATCTTACTACGGTGCAATCTGATTGGTGCACAGAGACAGTGTCGGCAAGTGCCGCGCAATTAACAACACATTATTACACCAACAGCTTCCGAATGTTATCCTCCTGACTGACCGAAATATACTTAATGAAGTATTATTAATGAATTCGGTTGTCCGAAACAATAATCGTTTACTTGTACTGTCTGGGCGCAATTTGAAGATCGAGCATTGGGTAAGGTGGGAGAAGCAGGCCGGGTACTTCGGTAGGCTAAGTGGGGTGTTGTAATCTCTAATCTGAGAACATTACCTAGTCTCACTAGTCCCCCCCCTGCCATTTAGCTCGTCTCTTGCTCTCTCAACGCATTCACGCATTCCTAACAAAATAATATTACCATGTACTTTAGAAGCAAATCCTGTGGAATTTGTTTATAACGACGCGTAAATTTCTTCCTTGTAACTGATATTCGTTTTCCCCGCGAAATAAGGAAAATTTTCCCATAAAGAGATAGGCTTCATATTGACAAAAAAAAAAATTAAAAAAAAAAAGATGTATGAATTACAGAATTTAATTTCAAAAAAATAAATTAACTAAGCAAATGCATAAACTACAAAATTTAATCATGTAAATTAACATTTATGTTTAGTAGGCTATACACTAAAATAATTAAGTTACCTGTAATTCACTACAGTTCACTGTAGTGCACAGAAGCTCGAGTAAATTTAAATCTAATGTTATAATTCAAATGCCGATAAACAGTATTTCTTAGACACTGTTGAATTAGAAGCACCTCTTCCTAAAGCCCGAGTTAATCGTACTTTTTCATAAACCGTTAAGATTTAACGTTTGATGCCTGATATTTTATGAATTTTAAATACAGTAGACTGCACACTAACAGACAGACGGCAGATTCAAACTAAATGTAAGTGAAAATAACGCTGTAAAAGTAAACTTAATAAGGTCTATGAATACAGTACCTATTCTTAGGCCTACGCGGCAAAACAACAAAAGATATACAGGTAACGAGTAGCAACCATTTAAGAAATGGAAAATTCCGAAAAATACGACATGTCAATCATTCCATGTGAAATGTGTGGTTTTAAAATACAACTTACACTATGGTATACTGTATGTACATTACAAAAGATTTTGCTTATTTCTGGAATACATTCGTGGAAGGATAATTAGTGTAGGCTAAAAGAACACTTTCATTATCAGTTTGTATAAGAAAACGTTCCATGTCTGAAATAAATTGATAGACAGAACTAAATTTTAATCTATACAACAAAAGCAAGATAATTATTGAATTATCTAACTGCAATGTTAGATAACTGCAACAGTCAGGCGACAGGAAGTCAGATAACACACAAACACGCACACAGATAAGCGTAGTCGGGTGTTGAATTGCAAAGCCACCAGCTATCATTAGAGTGACAAAAAAACTTGGCATATGCCTTTGTATTATTATTTCGGTACATGTATTCACACCTAAACTAAGCCGATCGTGTTTTCACATACCAAACATTACGTTTAAGTTATGTAATGTACTTCTGTATTTAGTTTTAATGTGCTAAATACATAAATTTATTATTGGATAAATAATAAAAATTTAGTTTTCATACATAATAAAATTTGCTATTTCTTTAACTTTCAACACCGCTTGTTCCCACATTTTTGATCACCTTACCATACTTTTAAGTCTTTTTTTTTTTTGTTGAATACAAAAATTATTTATGTGGGATAGATTTACAGGGGAAGTTATTATTACACACTTAAACACTTGAAACTACTGCTTTTGTAGAAGTCAGTTTGCTGACGCTGAGTAGACGGGAACTCTGCTCTTACTAGCGTAGGCAAAGCAAACGGCTAGTACACGTATTTTACCCTACTTTGCTTACAAGCGGCCGCGTGGTGGGGGAAAGCAGCTTCAATCATCCAGTCGCGGCCAGACTAGTATCAGTGCGCTTCAGCTCAATCTCCGGGAAAACAATTTGTGATCAAAATGATACCAACCTACACCACGGTGTTCAGATGTTGAGTGACAAAAAGTATCAGCATGAACGTTTGGCAGCGCGTTGTTTACAGAAATCTATAAACTTCCGGGCAACTTAAACTGCTCGTTGGGGCGTAGTTTGCAAGTACACAACGTAATGTATTGGCAAGTATTGCTGAAGTATACGGTACGACGAATTCATCGCATATTGAAATGTTATTGTAAAGTCAAAAGGATACAGACGCATCTGGTGCTGTATGGTACTTGACATTTGCTGAAGTACAGCCCATAATAAAATTTTTTAAGACATTCGCTCAGTCAATGTAGTCCCACAGATAAAGATTATGCAAAAATATTTTAAAATAAGCCGTGATAATGATAATGCCATAATAGCCCATGCTAATTTAGCCCATGATATTTAACTTCATTTATGTTTTAACTTGATTCTTTTAAAATCTCATTTTCCTTATGCCGGTACTGTATATTTTAGAATCAACGAGCAGTATCATATTTATGAGCAAAGTATCTATGTGTAGGGCCATAACAAAATATAATTCTATAACAAACTGGCAGGACCCATGTGTTCGTTACTCGTTATCCTCCCAACTCTTCAAACAATAAGGAGAATAGCCGTTAGAAACAAAGTTAAGAGTTTAAAGAAGTATCTCTTGAATGTGCTACTTTCATCTGTTTTTGTTCCGTATATAAAGAGAAATAAGTTCTATAGAAAAGAAATAATACATGTAGGCCTCTATTGCCAATCAAGTAAAAAGGAAAAAAGAGCAAAAAGCGTTGTACCAGAGGGAGAGAGACGCTTTGAAGACTAAACTGGATATACCTGCGAATTTTAATTTCAAAGCAACATTTCTTTCCCAACATTCCTATACTTGGATTCCAATACAATCGAATGACTTTTAATTTCCGTTCCTGATAAAGAGGAAATAATGTTGTACCGTAGTCAAATGTGCTTTGTAAAACTGTTGAAAGATTCATTGCACTAAGGAAATTAATTCTTTTTTAAATAGACGACTATTCGTAGAATGTGACATTACAATGGAGGCCGACAAGCGTAAAAACTAAATCTTGCGGGCGGGCGCGTGAGCGCGCTTTGGGGGCGAGTGTGTTTGTGAGATGAGAAATAGCCTACACTTGGTAATATCATGCCGCATGCGTTCACATGCACATACGTACGCATTCGAACGCACACCCGCTCGCATATGAATAATATAATAACTATAAAGCTGTTTATTTATAATCTAAAAATTATTAAATTCTATATAGACGTAAGTACGTGTTATAGGATTGATTTTTTTTCATCAGACTAGCAGACAAAATGCATTCCGTCTCCGATGTACCGATGACGGAATGACCTATTCCGTCAAATATACAATACAATTTATACAGTTAGTGCAATAAAATACTTATACTTAATTTAAACAATAATACTTAAAATTACTATAATGTACTTAATATTAAATTACAATTTATATACAATTTAATGCTTAAAAAAATAATTATTTTGTTACTTGTATTATTTATAATTATTATAATAAATCTAAAATAAATGTGTGTGTGTGTGTGTGTGTGTGTGTGTGTGTGTGTGTGTGTGTGTGTGTGTGTGTGTGTGTGTGTGTGTGTGTGTGTGTGTGTGTGTGTGTGTGTGTGTGTGTGTGTGTGTGTGTGTGTGTGTGTGTGTGTGTGTGTGTGTGTGTGTGTGTGTGTGTGTGTGTGTGTGTGTGTGTGTGTGTGTGTGTGTGTGTGTGTGTGTGTGTGTGTGTGTGTGTGTGTGTGTGTGTGTGTGTGTGTGTGTGTGTGTGTGTGTGTGTGTGTGTGTGTGTGTGTGTGTGTGTGTGTGTGGTTCCTATGGAAATTCAATAAACCTAATTGTAAGAAAACAGCTTCCCATAAGCAAGCAATAACGTTCAGCGTAGTGGAATGTGGTGGCACGCGAATAAATAATTTGATGCGTAATGAGCTATAAATAGTACTTTTAAGATTATAATAGAATTATCGAATGCCTGAAAGTGATTACTTCCCCCGTTACTGTGATGTTGATATTTTGTTAAATCAGATGAATGCAATCATAACCGGCACTTCAGTTGTGTTTTACTGTAGAATAACACAAATTGCGGGATTGTGGAGTGAATTATTTAATTGTTTTAACTACAATTTATTGAACTTTAATATTTTTTGTGATCATTACTGTTTGTCTGTTGTGAATAGTGCGTAGTTTTCTCAATTTAACAATTTTGATATTTAATCATTTGAAGAAAAAATTCAATAATGTAAGTTTTCAATTTCTTTTCAATTACATTTGTTATGAAAACGATTACAAAAATCTTTGTTCTGTTTAAAATTGTAATACTTTTCTGGCGCATTTTGTTGTGTTTTGGTTTAATTAAAGTCAAATTTCTCAAATTTGTATTTATTTTTAGTACACATCATATACACCAATTTTCTCAGAATTAAATTCTCTACAAAGTTAGCTAGAAATCTGTATTTGTTTGTTGGCAAATTAACAATGTTATTTTATCTCAAATCTAAAAATGAGTGTTCTTTCAATTTTTGTGCTATACACACTTTTTCTTAAAACCTAATTAAGGTAGAGTGCTGGAACCTCTTTCATTCAATTTTTCAGATCACAAACCATCAGAAACCATCAAATTTGCCCTTCAATGTGTACTCCAAGAATTTCAGTATGGCTTCATTTTACCGTAGGAGCAGAAATAAGGGTGAAATGTTTCGCGAGCCGTAGTTCGCTAACGGATGTTTTCGGATCTATGTTTATATCGACTTTTTTCTTACATTTAGCTTTAGAATCAGCTCCCGAGAGATTGCCGTGCAATTTTGAATCATTCTGTATATAAGACTATGTACAATTTATGTAGTGATTAATATTGTAATATTGTAATTATATTGTACTATGTAGTTGTATACAATATTGTAATTGTAATTAATTGTAATATTGTACATATATATATAAGAATATGTACAATTTATAAGCTAATTAATATTGTTTCAAGTTTAACAAATTCTGCTTGGAGGTAAATTAATTCATGTTTACATCAACGTGTAGAATAATAATAAATAATAAAAAATGATATTAATTTATTAGCAACAAAAAGCAAGCTATGTTCGCGAGACTGATGTTTCAACGGATGCTCTGGACTTCTTGGATACAGCTTAACTCCCACGTTGTCAAGATAAGAGGAAATCTCTGTACTTCGGGATTACGTTGAGAATTAAGAGTGGGTGTTATTGAGAGCCGCCTTCATTCGTCGTCGTTATCTTCAGTTCATCGTATAAGCTAACAGCTTATTCTTCCATCTCTGCCAGCATCTTTCCACATACCTTCTCTCAGTCGGTTTGCAATCAATTGTTGGCCTGACTAACAATAAATCCTCCTATAGTCCTCCTATTCTATAAATACGTTCCATCCACTGCCGCTTTTTCTTCTATTCTATTGTTTTTAGAAGACATATTTAGTTCGGTACTTGTATCTTCATTACAGTTCCGATCTCTTATCCGATGTCCTTTCACTCGTCTTAAAAACTTCATTTCATCTGTCCGTATTATTCACTTCCCTTATCCCGTTATCGTCCTGGTTTCACTGCCATATGTAAGAATAGATACTGTCATTACGTTAAAAATTTCATTTTTGTATCTGATCTTTTTGTTTGTATCCGCTATCTGAGGACCACATGCCAATTCCAATTCTTTATTCCATGTTCTTTTTTTTTTCTCTAATATTGTTCCATCTTTTCACTATGTCTCTTCTTCCTGTCTTCAGTCGATTTTGAACCTGCGTTTTTCTCTCTCCTACCCTAGACTCTTCCATTTTTAACACTTTTTGCCCGAAAAACTTCTCTTTCAATTGCTTCTTCTCCTTTTGGACTTCTTTAATCCAACTTGATGTTGACTTCTTTCCCCACAGATATTTGAAGATCTGTTTTGTTAACCTATTGTCGTCCATTCTATATAAATGTCCAAAAAATAATAGTCTTCTTTTTGTCATTGTTTCTGTTATATTTTCTATACTTTGATATATTTCATCATTACTTCTTAATTTCCAAACTTCTAAAGTTTTTCGTGGGCCTAATATTTTCCTAATAATTCGTCTTTCCAATACTACTAGTTTGTCAATATACTCCTACTTCTGGTCTTGTTTTATATTTTTCTGTAATATTTCTACCGTTCCACACATCATTTGGCACTTGTTTTGTCCTCTTCTATTTGAGGCTTGCCCAGTTGGACAAGTCGTGGGCTGTGTTGGGGGGGGACAAGCCCCCTTCAGCCGGTTTGGAAATCGGTCGTTGAGAAAGTGGAGAGGCACCAAGTAGAAGCTAAAGGAAAATATGAGTAAGTGCGTGTATGTGCGTGCGTGCGTGTGTGTGTGTGTGTGGGGGGGGGTTAAGGGATATACTGCCAGTTGGGATATGGGTGTTTATTGTGCCAAACGATAGCAGCAGAACGGCATGGACGAGCAGCGCTGGAAGCTAACGTCTTAGGGTAACGTCAAAATAGCGTCAAGGGTACGTTGGGGAACTCTTTGAAGGCGGCATAGGTATCGGTAAGTGGACACGGGGTTGAAACAAGTTAGGGGATTAGTGCTGGTTGTTTGGTATGTTGTTTATCCGTTGTTTACCGGTGATGCGATGGTAAGTGTCACAAGGCCGTTTATGAGGAAGGAGAGCTTTTGTGTGTTTCTGGTAGATCTGTTAATGGAATTTGAAGTGGACTGAATGGCGGCACGGACTCCAGCGTTCATGGCGTATCTGCGGTTCATTTTGTATAGGAAAGAGTCGAGAGCAGGGAAAAGTTAGAGTACAGAATCATGTTGCTGGTTCGAGTTCATGGCGACGACGGTACATACGCCTAAAGTGCTCGCCGTTCTATAATTCTGTAAGGTCTCAGGCTTTTGGGGATCAGTTATTAGCAGGATCGGGTGTGCATATGTCAGGGTGGAACGTAGGCGCGCTGTGTAGATCCTGCTAAGTGTCAAGATAAGTGTCATTTGACATCTCTCAATTTTTTATTATTATCGTCACCGTAATTATAACTTACATCACAAAATATAAAAGTGAAATGTGTTCCTCCAAATCCTTATTTAGAAAATATTTATCTTCAGTCTCGTTTTCATTTATCTTCTTAATCCATCCAACCACTGTGAGTCTTCTACAGGTACTGTACACCACAAGCCTCTGTTCTGCCAATCACCACATTACAACTCTCTTAATCCCATCACTTCGAGTATGTCCTCTTTCCATGGTCTTCTGGGTCTACGTCGTTTCCGTCGTATAGGTGGAACTCAGTCTAGCAAACTTTTGGAGACAACAATCGTCAGGCATCCGTTCTAAATGGCCAGACCATACGAGCCGCTTTGTATTCATTGTGTCTAAACTTGTCTTGTCAATATAAAGCTACCATTTATCTTCATAATCTGTTTTAATTCCTCTTTCATATCTTTAGGTCTCACGGCAAATACAATTAACTATAACACAGGGTGAGCCAATTAGAACACAACAATTTTAAACTATCACAACAGGAACTCGTTGAATATTTTAAAGTCAAATATAGTATAAATACAAAGGTAAGAAGACGCCATTTTACTTAGATGCCCATTCTTTAAAAGTAACATCCCTGAAGTGACGCCCATTTACACGATTACATTCTTCAAGTCGATTGACAAAGCTACCTATGACTCTGCAGCATGGCTTGCGGAATCGGCTGAATTTCTTCAATTATTCCTTGCTTGAGTTGATTTAAATCACATGGTCGAGACTGATAACCTTAAAATTCACATAACCACACAAAAATAAATCACACGCAGACAGGTCTGGAGATCGCGCTGGTCAGGGTACTGCATCAAATTTGAGATCAACCGATCTTCGAACACAGGCCTCAACATTTACCCTTCCACATTTTCTGGCCCACACATTGTTTTTACACTTATTCCAATTGTTTTCTGTGTCGAGGCAGTGGTTCCAATTGTTCATTATTTCCCATTTCGATATTGGTGAGCGATCTGGAATTCTTCCAGGTCTCCCTACGTTGAAATAGCTTCTGAACAGTCTTTGTTTTTTTTTTTTTTTTTTTGTTCAACTCGCCATTGAGCCATGTCTACCGAAATGGCATCGTTTGACTGAGGTTACAAAACCATCTGTATATTTATTGTTGACACAGTAACCGAACACGAGCTAACACAAATTGTTGTGTTCTTATTGCTTCACCCGTTATAATGATGTAAGTAATATAAGACTAGACAATTCACCGTTGTCGTTCTCAAAGCCACGACAAACACAAAGAAGGACTACCGCAAATCTTACTCAAAGTCAGCCTAAAAAGCATTTCCGACAATTTTATACACCAAAAACGCAAAAATAAATATGACCATAAAAACGTCACAAATAATATTGCAATACTTCCAGTGTGAAAGTATAAAATAAATACAGTCACACGAAAAGAAAACAGCGATCAATAAAGTCATATACAGATTTGTATGATTTCAAAATTGGATTCCAATTAAGTAATTGAATCAGACAATTTAATTTTCCGCAAGAAAATTACGTGTCCCCCTCGCCCGTATTATAATAATCCCTCACCCTACAATTGTCAACTGATAACGTGTGAATTTTCCTGTCAAATCTGACCCCTAACAAATCTTCGTCTATTTCCACTGACGGCGTAATGATTCGCCTCTAATTTGTGTCTGTTCGCTTTAAACTGCTCGCGCTTTTGCTATTTTTAGGCAGAGACAGTAGAACACAATTCACGAGTTTTATTAACCATTTTCATCCAAATCATACTTAATTAGGTAGTTCTAGTTTTAATATTTGCTATGCATAAAAAACAAGAAGGATTACTAAAGTTATTGAGTTTAGCGAATAGCTGTAAATTTAGCCTTGAACGTTTAGTCAATTACAACGCACAACTAAATCGTCATAAAATAAATCTCTGACTGACTAGAACTTTACACTCCGCCTAAGCTTACTAAGTTGCCGTCAATAAAAACTAATAATATTGATTATGCAAAAACTGTTTCCTATTCTATACACGTTTCACACTAGACTATTATTTTACAAATTATCGAACTACGCAATCAGCAATGTGCATGATGCCACTAGTTATTTTACAATATTCCCTGTGCAGCTACGACCCATTTACAAGACAACATACTGAACCCTTGTCGATTCTCAGCGTAGAATAAGAATGACACGTCTTACTTTAACACGTAATTTGGTGTAATTAACAGGAATTAAATAGCATATGGTGTTTAATGAGATAATTGAGGTTGTAAAACAAAACTTACAACTCTATGGTGAAGAGTATCTTAACCTGTAAAACTGAAATATAGACAATTACAGAGAACTAACGGCCACTGAAGAATATTGTTAGGACGGTCTACTGATCGTCGTATGGTACAGTGGAAAACAAAATACAAGACACTAATGAAGTCACTAAAAACCAGCTTTAGTTATCACAATTAACAGTTTGTAATCAACAAATTATTCAACAGGATTATTCTTGTACAACCATTCAAGTTTATCTGTCCACACAAATAATAATGTCAACTATAAAGAATTTCGTACTATAATCACTTTTTACTAATACGCTACTTGAAACGCACTGTGTAAATCGCCCGACAATAACTCCGAACCTCACTGGAATAAATCGCCACTAAAACTCAAACTAAGCGTCGCTCAATGGTTGTATTTATACCCCGCTGAGATTCCAGAATAATCCATACTACGCGTCAACGCTACTAGAAAACACTGGAGCGTAAATGCTTGCCACCTTGTCACAGTGTACGCGGACCGGTTAAGTCTGGATCAGTGTCGGCTACGGACGCGTGACAAGTGTCACGTAATTGTCCTTCATGTCAAAGTAGCAGCAATATGTACGCACTTGATAATGGTTGTAGTAAGAACTTGATAATGGTTGCGAAACCGAAAGGCCTCGTTCGAGGGGAAATTGTGCATAGCAGAAAAGCAACAAAATACGACAAAGTTGTTATGAAGACAGTAACACGGATAAAATAGCTGATAATATGTACGCACACACACATTACGTGGAATGTTATGTGATGGCGTAACAATACGCTACACGAAGGTTAGTAAGAGTGTGTAGCGAAAGGCACCAGACAAATCACGAAAACACACGTTATCATTATATGAGGTATACAGAATAAGCACAGTATGTTAATATACGTAGACTGACTCCTATAAGACTATCAAAACAAGTTTTACAGTCGAAGCCAGACGCCAGAGGATTCATTTAAAATGGAAGACTTAAACACATTTGAAATGATTTTTTTTTAATATCTTTAATTCCATTATTAAAGTTTACAATGTTCATTACAGTCACAGCACTAGGGAAAACCTGCTCACCGCACACTCTGAGCAGTGACAAGTTAAGGTTTATTAATGTTCTTACTATATATTTATTTCGACAAAAAACAATCTTTCATAGGTCCAATTAGCTCTATGTCACAATTTTGTCACATATTTACTGTGCAGTCACTGAAACATTATACAGACTATACTATATTTAACATATACTAGAAAAAATAGATCCTTAACATTTCAAAATTAACCCCAAGTGAAATAATCCTTTTTAACCTTAATTCAAGTCAATTATTTCAACTAAGATATAGCATTAACAATTATTATTAATAATATAAAATAATTAACCTAATATTTGGCAATTATGGCAATATTCAACATAATATCAACAGTTTTACATTTAACTAAATCTGATATAATCTTTGCAAATTAAATTAAATTATTATGATAACTGTTAACAATAACATAATTAATTAAGGAAACCCAGAGATAATCTATAATAATTCGTGGACAAGGAATCAGGATGCGTTAACTTAGGAATCGGGATTTTCTAAATGTGTGAGCACACGCTCCTTTCTGGAATATATTTTGTCTACATGTTTTCGCTCATCTCTATATGATGAGTCATCATCACCGTGCTCGGACCTACACGTAACCACGATTCATTACTTATCACTCTATGATTGTACTGACAATGTCGTTACAGAATTAAGAACTAAAAATGATGAATAGAAGGAAACACAAAATATTAAGTAAATAGGGGAAGACACGGACATACACTGTCTTTAACGGTACGGAAATAAACTGTCTTCAAGTCAGTCTGTCAGCTGATTGAGCTGATTTATCATTACGAGAATTCTGAAGTAAAAGAATCAGCTGAGTAACTGTAATATCCGCAAGCCAACGTATAACTTACCCGTACAGCGAAACCCGGTTATGTCCCTAGCGCACATAACTTCTTATTTCTGCTTCTGTTTCCATTTTCCGGTTTATGAAACGTACAGTTGCAACGAATTGAGTTTTCACAGACTAATGTTTGATTAAATTGAGTGTAATCAATTGAGTGTAATCAGACTAATGTTTGATTAAATCTCATTTATTTTCGTTATCGCTGTAGGTAATATTTATTACAAAAAACACATACGCATAATGTCTTTTTTAATGAGCAGACCTATTTAAAATGTCTTATTTATATTCTCATTATTACTACAAAATATAATATTTGATACAGCTCCTTGCTCCTTAAGAGCAAACAAAATAAACTGTCTTTAATTTACTTCTATAAATGTCTCTATTTTCGACTTCACATAACACGAATTTGAATAAATTCAAGGTAACAGTCGATTATAATTCTACCTTAACAACCACAAATCAATAACCCGTTTTCTCGTTTGTAGTTCTCTTCGTTCCACTAAGTGAAACAGGCCGGTCACAAGTAATTTCCCGTTTTCCTGTACATTCTAAATACAATAAAAGCAAAATATGCATAAGTTCAAAAACAATAAATTTTGAATGCTCGCAAAACAATTTCTTCTTTATTTTCCGTGTATTTCAATTTAGCATACAATACTTGGGTAAACAGTTTTTTTTTAACTCCTCAGTATGCATAACTATACTGTGGGTCGGCAAGGAGGGCGGCTAAAAGATTAGCATACCATTTGCCAACGCACGCACAGGTACAGGCCCCTAGACAATAGCTTGGACCTGGCGCCAAGATCCAGTCTGTCAATCACCGTGTTAGAGTGAGGTGAGGGCCAGCTGCTTTATGTGTTTGTGTTAGCCTACGCTAGTAATCCAGCCGCCTTCGTTAACCGACCAAACTATAGGTACAACCAACCCTAAACACATTTGTGTAGCGGATTGTGTGTACCTCCAACTCCCCCCCCCCCCAAACACGAAAATTTGCTTTTGTACACATTTGTTTCTTTAATACACCAAGCCTGCCCAAAAGTCTAATCAATTAACCTAACCTAACCTAACTTCATCTAACCTTTCTCGTTTTCTTCATGTTTATTTTTTGTTTAAAAAGAATTAATTTTTTTGACATTTACGTCGGAAATTTGCGAAACTGTGACTGTCCAATATCTTTTTTTGCTTTTTTCAGTACATTTACCTAAGTACATTTTATTCTGTCAACCAACATCAAATGCTTAACGGTGTTAAACCTGTTTTATTCTGTTAAATCCTTAATCCGTACGAATAGAAAACATGATTTTTACTGCTTTTAAACAAGAATAAATTATGTAGATTGGTTAGCTAAAAACGTAGGACTACTATAAAATATGAAACGAATAACAGTGTATTAATGACTAAAGGAGAACGTGACTTCTCTCACAAAAAGAGAGCAGGACGACATCGCAGCAAGAATGAAAAATAAATTAGTTGTAATATTTTTTGTTCAATTCTTATAGAAATGTTATTCTCTCTTCCAACTGTCCGCCTTGACAAAATTAGTTCAATTAATACACGTCACTAATGTATTGTCTTGTGATGCCCTGCAATTCTGTAATGAGACAGAGGGAAAGTGTGTACGTATAGAACGATGCTAACAACTAGCCCTGAGTTGCAGAGTTCCCTCTTATTTTGAACGAAATACGTTTACTATTAGATAAAGTCAAATCTATAAGTTTTCATTTTTTTTTTAATCTATAAGAAGAGCTTGGAATGCGAGTAAAGTTTGTCACATACATTAGTCTTCGCGTTAGCCGGAAAACACTATGGTGAGGTGAACGTACGTGACCATACATATACAACATTTGTTTACTCTTCCGTGTATATAGGCCTGTCTAATACTTCACAAACATACACAATTGATAACAACATACAACGTTTTTTAAAATGTAGCTTATAAACGTTTTGAAAGAACAAAATTTTGCAAGACGTGTAAACAGAAATAAATTTTGTCAAGTTATTAAAGATACCGAGTTCGTAGTTTAATCAAATTCCTTACAATTTGATGTCTACATAGACATTTACAAATTTTGATCTTTGATCGTTTGGTCTCTGGTTTCCCTAAAGTTAACAAAAAATTCAAAGTAAACAGTACAATTCGGATTCCGGTTAAAATTCTCATCACATTGATAGCCGGAGTGAATTTTACATATCTTTTTTAATCTTGATACCTTTATGGGCGCTGGTGCCTCAAAATTTATAAATTTTTAAATCTGAACATCACATTCAGATTTTAGTTACTTACTTACTCCTTAGCTTTTTTACCTTTTGGTGTAAAGCTATGTTGGAGTTGAGTCCTCTGAGATCGTATACAGATTTTAGTTAAAATTTTCTTTATTTGATACATTGATTTGAAAACTTTTTACAATCTTTTGATCCGCTTTTTGAGCTCTGGCATCCCAAGTTTGAAATTTCTAAATTTGAACTCTATATTCAGATATTCAGATTTGGATTAAAATTCTCTTTTATTTTAAACCCTCTTATGACTGTTTGAAATTTTTTCAAAATTTTAAATTCTCAAATTTATTTCTTCCTTCTCCTAATTTTGTTTTGTTTTTTTGCTTTTTTTTGCGAGATCAGTCTCAGAACCAATAGGAGTCTGTAGGGTATAAGTATGGACATTCGTGCTACATTTTACGAAAAGCGGATGATGGATTCAAAAGTTATCGTGAGACGTCGTCCAAACACATAGCCAAATAGACAAATGCCAAACGGTCGAGTTAAAACTAAGAACCCTCTCGTTCAACTAGATTGAAGAGAGAAAATGAGAAAGTAAGATGGCTTGAGATTGAATGTCACGACAGAATATAGAATGAGAAGAAATAACGATACATGTAGAACAACTCGTGAGGGGCGCGATAGAGCCCCAAGAAACTGCGAAGTAATCTTACAAAGTGTAGTTCAAAAGAGAGGTAAGTGTTAAATCGGAACATCTAGAAACATTTAAACGTATAAAACAGTGAATTAAGTAAATTTAGGAACTGACAACTTAAGCAAAAAGGTAACATTTTACTTTTATAGAACAAAAGAAGAAAGTTTACAATGATACTGTAGTCGTTGTGATTATTGAAATTTTCCTTCTTTATAAAAGTTTAACCAATTTCGATTTACTTACCTACAAAATGTAAATAAACTACTCATTTTTGTACGCATTTCTCTCTGTATTTTCTTTGTTTTCTCTACATTTTAAACTTATACAAAATGTAACCACGTTTACGGGTAGCTAAGGCTCAAGAAAATATCAGGAAAAACGACATGTTTTTTTTTATTTCCGACTCGGTCAGTTGCAATGAAACGTTTCTACATGTTTTTACCCGATCGATTGTGACCCGTAGTTTTACTCTGTCGCAACTGACCGAATCCGTGGCAACTAGTTCCAAACTTCGATTAGGGTTTATGTTCCGTAAATTTTTCATTTTTACGAGTAACATCTTTCTTCGAATGTTTTTGTTAGGTTAGGTTAGATTAAGTTAGGTTATGTTGGATCCTCTAAATTTAAGTTGGTTACTTTGGCGTCCTTTAAGTTTAGTTTCTCCGTCACAAATAAGACGGAGATTTATGAAGATAGTATGCCAAGGGAATGAACCTTTTTGGATAACCGACCGGCTGGCCACTCATGTGAACTACTGGTCATTCCTGGTCTTATTCTATCGTTAATAGTAGGAAGCAACCATTTGCAGCCAGTACTAAAAGGGTGTCTTTCGTTTCTGTACAGTGTCCACCGCGTTAACCATTGCTAAGGTTATAGCCCGCCTACATTATATTTTCTACGAGAAAACAAACTCAAAATTCAGTTAAATTCTTGGATTTCGTTGTCCATGACGTGTCCGTTACTTAACTAAATACCACTACTATATTAACAACTCGGAACACAAAGTTTTTTATAAGTAAAAACATAAAGTTTTACCTTACAGCCTAAACCGGTTTTCGCCTTTAAAAGGCTTCTTCAGAGGCTGTCGCTGGTAGCGCTGTCCGTCCTGTTGTGGGCGACGGAATCGAATTTCGAAAGATCGATGCTGTGTGTGTGGGGTGAGATATGTTCGAATAATGCGTGCGATTTGAATTGTGTCTGTTCGTTTAGGATGTCGTTTTTATTTAGTTGTTTGACCAGTTTCCCTATCGTTCCTTGACGCGTTAACTATTTTGTAAAACTTGTAAGAAACCTTTAGTAAATATTTAGTGGTAATCGTATGTAAACATTGAAAATATAGCCTATGCTACGTTCGTAGAGATGAAAGACAATTACATAAAGCTCAGGATAATTCGAGATTGCCTTTCTGCACGTTTCTCGACTAGCCCAGCGCATGTAGCCTGCACTTTCGCTTAAGCTGCATCTTTGACCTAGTCTCCAGATTATTCTACCGCCTGTAATTACACAAATTATGTTCGCCTTGCCGACCGGAAAATGGAAGATTATACTGGAACCCTTGCGAGGTATATATAAGCGTCATGCAAGACTGTAATAAGATAACATTTAGTATTGTGGTTGGACAGACTGAACTTGAATTATGAATTATTGTGTAAGAGTGATCTATTAATTTATAACTGCTGTTTGTGTCTAATTAAAGTTTTAATTAATGACTTTATTGGTGTCAGTTATTCTCTTTCCACTGAACTGCGATCGGTGTGACCATAATATCAATATGATAACAATGAAAAATAATTTGAAAATCAGTTTCCTGCCACATAACGAGTAAGATTTCAGATTTCATTGGTTTTGTTCAAGCCGGCCTTTCTCCTTACCCCAAACGCTGCTTTATCAAACAGAACTGTGGATGAGCGAGTTCCATAGTGTGCCGGTCGTTTTACGAGCCGGCGATTAAAAACGCAAAATAAACCTAATACGGTATATTTTTTAATTATAGACATTATAATTCATAACGCACAATCAGTTTAGCGGTTACTGCGTTTAACGTTAAGCGGAACGGCGAAATTTACAAGGCGCTGCGGTACACGCCACGCGCCCTATCGGTCGCCTTGATGCAGCAATTCAGTAATGCGCATTTTTAATACGTTTTCGCCTGTCTCGCTTGGTCAGCCACAAAAGTAACATCAAGTACCTTTCGACAGAGCGAAGTCTTTTGTTTGGAATTCTATCATGTACCATGAGTAGATAAACACGCACAAAACTGCGGTAAGTTACATTAATATATATATATATATATATATATATATTATGAGTTTCGTAAATAAAAAATTAATACAGCAAGTGTGAAAGATAGTAAATAATTTTACAACCTCGTGGCGAGGATTTCAAAAGCAGTCCGTGTCCTATATATGTAGCTAAAGTATTCAAATAACCAAGTTAAGTAATTAAGAGACAATAATTGTCGTTATCAATGTAATGGTGTAAAATTCTGCTATTTTGGCGGATGTGATAGTTTCTTTTAATGTAATTACACGTGCCCGGGCTAGTGCCGACATAGACAGGTTAAAGTGTGTCAAACTTTTGCCAACATGAGCAGAATCATGCTTAAGAATAGTATGTTGGTTTTGGAGGTGTCTAAAATTTTTTTTTTTACTAAACGAATCAAGTATAAGTAAAAGGGTTACGAGTTGGCCAGTTTAAATTGTGATATACGATTATACCCAATGTACGTGACGCCTTATAGAGGGAGAAAAAGTGTTGGGACCTGTCCTAATTATTTGTGTATGC
The DNA here is from genome assembly GCA_034769895.1 of Magicicada septendecula. Lineage (NCBI taxonomy): Eukaryota > Metazoa > Arthropoda > Insecta > Hemiptera > Cicadidae > Magicicada > Magicicada septendecula. The sequence goes on from CM068375.1 coordinate 250,411,610, forward strand.
GCAGGGCCCCTGGTCTTAGACGTGGACGCTGCCTCAGGATGACCATCTCCACCTGAACGAATAATAAAGGGCTTTCGACTTCGCCTGTCTTAGAGGACAACTTCCAACATGACCTAGTCCAACCAACACTCACCCTGGAACTGGTAACCTCAACAACACCAGGTGACCTCAAACCATTATTATAATTAATTAAATCTACATAGACACCCGGATCTGTGCTGTTAACAACTTATAGCTTTTGTGGAGCACGAGTAATACATTGTCAAATTTGATCATCTTTAAAACGTTTTAATCAGGCCCCACTTTAACTAGACAGAATTGTGCGCGGATTTTTTGATAATGTAATAACTTTGGTATTCAGTGTAAGCCCGGGGGCTGGCAGGTATCCAAGGCCTATCAAATTTAATTCAATCAGTATTTTCTTTCTAGTTTCCAGTAAAGGGGGGGTATTTCCGTCTAGGTAAGGGGGAGTTCTGTGTGTGACAGGATGAAACCTCACCGGCTGGTAGGTTTTAGCTGTAATGCCTGCCAACATAGTTCAGTCCACCACTGTCAGTTCACAAATTTAAATTACATTTTTTTTTGGCGTTTATGTAAGGGTTATAAGTGTCTAAATCAGTAACAGTCCGGCCCCTGCTTAATCCTGTATAGGCAGCCTTGTATGCAGACACAGGCATGCTCCAGGCTTAGGAACATGTTGGTTCCCGGGCCAATCCAGTTTTCTTAATATATTACATAACCGATCAGGACATTTTATTATCGTAAAATTTTTAAACGCTATCGTTAAATTATTAATCATTATTAAAATTATAAATCAATATCTCAGCCAATTCACAATTACAGTTCCGACCGAAGGAAAGATGGTGGCTCACCGTCTTTCCTATGTAACATCTTCAGTTAAATTTTTTGACTCGTTGTTTCTTATATTACCAAATTTAAGACTTCTTTAATGTTACATCTGGCCTTTTGGGCAGTCCAGATTCGTGGGAGAACTAGTGACACTTTTATACTTTCAGATGTCTGCAGAGAAATGTCATTAAAAATAAAAGGTGGGTATATAGGCGAGTGCCTCTGTTTTTTTTTTAACTTATAAGCGTGTTGGGTATCGATATAGAGAGGCTTAGAATGTGGATGTGACGGAGATATATATTTATACTTTTTGTGATTTATGTTTGTGTCACCTTTTGTGGTGTATGTACGGGGAAGAATTATTTACACCAAAAATATTTGCATTACAAAAAAGAAAACAATTGTTTTATAGATATATATTTATACCTTTTGTGATTTATGTTTGTGTCACTTTTTGTGGGGTATGTACGGGGAAGAATTATTTACACCAAAAATATTTGCATTATAAAAAAGAAAACAATTGTTTTATAGATATATATTTATACTTTTGTGAATTATGTTTGTGTCACTTTTTGTGGGGTATGTACGGGGAAGATTTATTTACACCAAAAATAATTGCATTATAAAAAAGAAAACAATTGTTTTAGAGATATATATATTTATAGTTATTTGGGATTTATGTTTGTGTTATTTTTGTGGGGCATGTACGGGGAAGATTTATGTACACGAAAAATATTTGCATTCTAAAAACAAAAAAAAACAACAACAACAAAGAAAACAATTGTTTTATATATATATATATTATTTGTGATTTATGTTTGTGTCATTTTTGTGGGGTATGCTCGGGGAAAATTTATACACAAATTTTGAAATTATAAAAAAAAAACAAGGAATACAATTGGTACACGATATGTTACACACTCAAGACTCAATAAATGTTATTGTTTAGTATAACAGAGAGTTTAATTGCAATTCAAAAAACTTTTTTTGCTCAAAAAACAATTTTTTTAAGGCATAAAAAATCCATAGAGGGGTTACATTTGGTAGCAGAGCGTGGTTGTATCTAGGGTTAAACCCTTGGGTCCTTTGGGTGTGACGGGGCTTGCAAACTCGGGAATAGTTCTGGCAACTTGGAACTTTGAGGATTTTTTTTTAATTAACATCTATGCTTTATCATGTGAGTGATGTCTATTGTTGTTGAGTATATTGCGTTTATTTGTAAATTTGGTGTCGCCACGTGATGTAAAATTTTAGGGGGAATTTTTTTTGAAACTTGAATTACCGCAGTTCTGTGGCGAGGTGTTGGGAAAATGATTTCGCGTTGTTCTTTATAAATGATAGTGAGGGCGTTATAGGCATGCGGTATGGCCCAATCAGCAGTCGGTCTCGTCCGAGTTACGGGAGCCGAAGTTAGTGTTATACTTGGGAATTCGTTGTTGGTCGGTAAATATATTGTTTCTTGTTAAATATGATGTCGTGATATATGTTGGGTATGTCGTGTGTTAGTGTAAATGTTGGTTTTCTTCTTGTATGGTGTTGTCGAGAGCCAGTTCAGGCTAGTGGGCGCGTCCGCGCAACGCTAGGGGGGCCCGCAGTTTGCTTGAAGTTAGTACTCGAGTTTTTCTGTTTTTGTTCAATTGTCTTTTCGTCGTGTGTTGTGCTTTCGTGGACCGACCGTGAAGCTCGAGGATGAGCGTTTTGGATCCAGACTTGTTCCTTCGGGACGAGCTAGAATTTGAATTAAAAGCCCGGGGTAGAAACCCGAAGGGGGCGGTTACCGTGTTGAGGAAGCAGCTGCGAGAGGCAATGTCCGCGGGCGGCGTGGTCTCAGCGGTCGAGATTGCGGATTAAGGTCGGGAGTTGGAGCGGTGCGTAGAGAAGTGGGAGGAATTGCAGGAGTTATCACGATGTGTTGACAATTTGGAGGAGGGCCCGGGTTCCTCCAGGGGCGTCCGGCGAATTCGGCAGCGCCTGAATCATTTAAACCTGCGTCTCCAGAATCTCGACCAGCAGTGGGGCACTCTTGAACAAGCCCACGATATCAAGAGCTTGATTGAACAGGTCACATCGACCCTGCACAGGTCACTCTGCAGTGGACCACCCACGCCGGAGGTAGCTCCTGGGTCCGAGGTCTCAGCTCTAGAGTGCTCTCGCGAGCCTGCCGTAAGTGCCCCGGTTTTCTCCGGTATGGTGGCGGCTTCATATCACAAGCTGCCCAATCCACTATCTCAGATCATCCAGCAGTTGCCGGTCGTGGACGGGCTGGATGTGGACAAGCTGTTGCCGTTCTTTAAAATCATCTTCCAGTTGACGGATTTTCCGGGTATGTCGGATCGTACTATCCTCGAGCTCGTGTATCCGTATTGTCGCGGCCCCATGGCTGAGAGGGTGGCTGGTATAATGATGCGTAGTGGTGGAGTTGCGGAGTTCCACCGGGAGGTGTTGGAGGCGTTCTATATATATTGTTTTATATATATATATATATATATATTATTTGTGATTTATGTTTGTGTCATTTTTGTGGGGTATGCTCGGGGAAATTTTACACACAAATTTTGAAATTATAAAAAAACAAGGAATACAATTGGTACACGATATGTTACACACTCAAGACTCAATAAATGTTATTGTTTAGTATAACAGAGAGTTTAATTGCAAGTCCCGTCCCACTGGACCCAGCGCCTTTTTAGCTTCTCTAGGCTTTAGCCTAGTTTTAAATAACTAGTGGCCCCTCTTCAAAAAAAAAAAAAATTTCCAAAAACAATTTTTTTTAAGGCATAAAAAATCCAAAGAGGGGTTAAATAGTAAGTTAACAATTTAAAAGAAAATACAATTTTTTTCAACCTCCGGTGAGTTGGCAAACCTGGTTCTGTTGTCATAGCAACAATCTGATTGTTGATTAATGTTTTTGAGGCGTTGTTCTAACCTATAACCACTGGTATTATAGTTATTTTGTCTATTACTGTGGTGACGACAGTTTAATTATGGCAACTACAATTGAAATTCCCTCCAAGTGTGAGCTTCGGTCTGTTATTAGATTTCTTCAAGCTGTCATAGTGCTGCAGAAATTCATCGAAGGTTGTGTAATGTGTATGGAGAAAATGTGATGAGTGATGGTTCAGTTCGGGAATGGTGTCGAAAATTTAAAGAAGGGCGAATTGATGTTCATGATGAAGGAGGGCAAGGAAGAAAGTCCGTGGCTACTGATGATGTTGTTGAAAGGGTAGACAAGATGGTTCGAGAGCGCCGTCGTTTCACAATTACTGTGATCAGGCGTAGTCATGTAGGCATGTTGTCGTCAGGCGTTGTCATCTTGCACGACAACGCACGACCTCACACAACTCCACTCACACAAAATCTGCTTCATGAATTTGGTTGGGAAGTCCTTGATCACCCACCTTATAGCCCAGACTTGGCACCAAGTGACTACCATTTATTCACTGACTTGAAAAAGTGGTTAGGTGGACAGCAGTTTGACTCCAATGATGAGTTAAAGTCTAGTGTAGCAGATTGGTTGACTACTCAGGAGCGGACATTCTACAACATGGGCATAGAAAAGTTGGTGCCTCACTATGATAAGTGCCTCGACAATGGTGGTGACTATGTAGAAAAATAGTTTACATATATATGAAACTTTTGTATATAATAAAATTATTGATGTCATTCATGTGTCTGTTTACTTGGTCTATCGGAGGTCGAAAAACAAATAGCCCTCGTAAGATTTAGAAACTGGAAGGGATAAACCATACTACACATTCAGACATTCTTTCTCTCGTCAGATTTAAAGTCAACTGGTAGATAGAAACGCTGTTATACACAAATACAGCTGTTTGAGCAACAGAGCAGCTAGTTAGTTATTACCTTTGTCTGATAACGAGAAAAGTAAAAGTATAAATTTCCTAGACGTTACAGAAAAGTAGTAGAAAAGTAAGATGAAAGTAAACCGGAAATGTTACGGAGGTGACGCGTTAAACCGATAAGAAACCTAAACACAACGCGTGCGTCCAGACACAACTACTTTGAATAAAAGTGTAAAGTTGGTTACTTAAATAAATAAATAATGTTTCCTATGTTGGTGCGCTATCATATTACGAGTGTTCCAGTGTGTGTGTGTGTGTGTGTGTGTGTGTGTGTGTGTGTGTGTGTGTGTGTGTGTGTGTGTGTGTGTGTGTGTGTGTGTGTGTGTGTGTGTGTGTGTGTCTGTGTGTGTGTGTGTGTGTGTGTGTGTGTGTGTGTGTGTGTGTGTGTGTGTGTGTGTGTGTGTGTGTGTGTGTGTGTGTGTGTGTGTGTGTGTGTGTGTGTGTGTGTGTGTGTGTGTGTGTGTGTGTGTGTGTGTGTGTGTGTGAAGATAGATAGACAGACAGAGATAAAATGAAACATTAAATATATGTTACACAAAGATATTAAGTAGATATTAATCATTAATATTTTCAAGACAAAAACTTAGCGATATACTTTATTGCGTTATTGTCAGCAAGTTGAAGTACGTATTTTAATGAAAATTTGGAATCTGATATAGATTGAGCTTATGTATCTTTTCAACTGCTTTTCACTTGTCGTTCTACTCAGTATTTATTTCCCCAGAATCTCAGTTCATGAATATGTGCTCTCTATTTAAACCTATAACAACTGATTCGATAACCTATGTTAATTCGAAAACTTTATAGCCTATATAATTGCATGATTTGTTTGTACTTCACATTCACTATAATCCACAATATGGACCAGACAGTTAGACTTTCGGATGCAGAGCGAAATTTCTTGGGAAGTAACAAATTGTAAAATCGGTAATAGTGGAGAATATAAATTGAATATCTTTAAAAACAAATCAGTTACTTGTATTAAAATTTAAACAATGGATACCATTTAGCTGTCATTGAGGAAGTGTATAAAGCAACATTTCTGCTACCCTAAATATTAGAACCGCCTTCAGAGAAGACTATGTTTAAAAAAACACAAATCATAATGAAAATTACAATTATATCACTACCATTCGAACGGTAGCGTCGGGTCAATAAAAGTTATATCAAATCAATGCGAAAATGTAGAGCAACTTTCCTGGTTCTTAGTCACGGTAGCCGGAGGCAACATTAGTGAAGTGATTATAACGTTGAGAGGTATGAAGTTCAGATAGATAAAACTTTCAAATGCCTGGATAGCAGATGAAAGATACATAGATGATTTTAGTTCTAGTATTAGGTCAATGGTTTCCAACCTTATGATGATCGCGAATGAATCAAATTGTAGATAAAACAATGATTGCAGACCTCCCCGTTCTACCAAGGACTTCAGCCACTAATTAAATTATATTTTTTAAACGTGTTTGTTAACGACATTGTATTGTTACCCACCTACCTGTCTGGGTTCTGTAACCTTAGGGGTGTAACATACATAACACAATACAACAAAATTATATCACAGTAAAACACAGTAAATCACAATAACTAACAAACTTAACTAATACCTCTAATTATTCTTAGTTATAGTATTCTTCAAACTTACTTGGCGACTGAATTATGAGTAATGAGAAGGGCGCATATTAAAAAAACAAATCATCGGTTGGTGAGCAGAGTTAAGTGAGTTTATTGGTTTAAAAAGAACAGAGATTGCCTCTTTTTATGCCTTTATAATTACTGATCAGCCAGGATATTAAACTTCAATCATTAGATCTTTGGATCTAGAACAAACTAAGTGCTAAATGATCTCAGAAATAAATTACTCGAATTACAATACTTGAGAAAAGGCAACTGTAAGCTAAATTAATTAAAACAATTTGGTGACATGTATCAATACCAGTGTACAAAATCAAATACTCATGGCGAGCATGCTACAGATTGTCACTGACTTTTGTCTTTACTCTCACTTATCTATAAAAGTCTCTGTTACTACTAAATGTTCGTATATCCTCGTTTATTAATAGTGTGCAATTACCACGAAGTGTTAATAAGAGTTTAAGGTGTTACTTGGATAGTCTGCATGATACGATGGCGTCAAGGAGATGTAATTAGTGCCACGTGCTTATGATCTGCAGGTCCGAACTCTTCGCGTAGCTTGTAGAATCTGCGTACTTCGGTAAAGTAAAGCCATGAGGAGCACTGGATTCCTGTAGTTTCTGTTTCTTTTAACGGGTTACCAAAATTAATATCGCCAACGTGAAGCTATCATCGCTAACGTGGAACTCTCGTCCCCAACGTAGAACCAAGTTCCTATTTGGTAAAAGGCTCCGCAGTTATGTGTCGACTTGGAGACGAGGAGTAGTTCTGATCACGGTTATTTCTGAATGTCGACAGACTAATTTCGCCCGGTTAAAACCTTACTAGACAATGAACGGGGCGGACGGCGTGACGTCAGGATGTCGGGCAAAGTACGGAAATGGTTCTATATCGCGATTAATTGATTTAATTCCGTTTAATTTGATGATGCGCCAAATCGTTGCATTCGGCAGAAGCCGAATAATTGCAACAGTATTTTATCTAACTTATTTAAGTAATCTTCTTAACTACAATTACGTTTGAAATAATTAAATCGACTGCAATTGTTGCTGTCTTACTTGAGGGTAATCAATGTCATTTTGGGCTCGCTGAAGTTTGTTTCATCAGCTGTCAAATTCTTTAGCCGATATTGTTGCTCAGAACTAATCGTATGTCGTTTGTCGTTACTCATGAACAGCCGAATCGTTTGTTTATTTTTTTACCAACAGCAAATCAGTTGCCTTTCACTCACGTGTGTGCAATAACTTTATGCTGCAAATACGTTGTTTTACTTCCATGTTCCATAAGGAAATGGAAGTACGGTGATGGCAAAAAAATCGTGTTCGAGATAATTGCAGATTCTGATTGTAGTACCCTTAAAACATGAAAAAAGTCATTTTTTGAAAAGTGTCTGTGTGTCTGTAGATTTTTTTCTATGGCAAACGATAAGAGCCGCAAATTCAAACAGAATCAAATAATTGTTTGCATACAGCCCTGAATTGTAGAGTACTCAAGAGATATTGTTGTTAGTGAAGATCGGTTAAGGGAAAGGGCTAGTTTATCTGCAACGTTTTATGTTTAACAAGGGTAATTTTACTTCCATGTTCCATAAGGAAATGGAAGTATGGTGATGGCAAAAAAAATCGTGGTCGAGATTATTGCAGATTCTGATTGTACTACCCTCAAAACATTAAAAAAAGTCATTTTTCGAAAAGTGTGTGTGTGTGTGTGTGTGCCTGTGTGTCTGCTTGTCTGTAGATTTTTTTTCTATGGCAAACGATAACAGCCGCATATTCAAACAGAATCAAATAATGTTCGCATACAGCCCTGAAATGTACAGTTCTCAAGACCTATTGTTTTTGGTGAAGATGTAACGTTTCGCCGCGTTACAAATCCAGGGAACCCATCTTAACTGAGCTCTGTCAATTATATGGGCTGCCTACGTTGTAACGAAAAGCATCCACAATTAATTCACTTAACAAATTATTTTATAACTGTGTAAGGAAACGAGGGAAGGTATTTTATTGATTTACGCACTCATTATATGTGTGTAACAAGATGACTTCTCTTTATTTAACATTTAAAAACATTTACTGACAGATCCCATGACATCACTAATTAAATTAAATTGTTTTAAAGCTTTCTTTAAAATTTGGGATCAAAATTGATTCTATTTAGCTATACCTCGGATCCGGGTTAACTTTCGGTATTTAGCAGTTAAGACTTTTAGTTATACTCAATTCATGATATTAGCTTGCAAGACCTTTTTATTTAACCATTTGAAGAATGGTATTATTACTTGGAATTGTACTACGATACATTAACATATAAACCGTTACAACGTATGATATTTGAGTAGTTACATTAAAACTCTTAGATTTACTCTTTTAATGTTTACAAAATTAATAGTCTCTGAAAAGTCTCTTTTAAAGTGTGTTGTCTAACAAATATTAGTAACCCTCGATAGACAGGCTATCGAGTCACCTTTAGACTGGAATGTAGAAACCTCGTCCTGGGGTGTCCGTCTTGGGAATCCTTGAAAGGGCCGTCATCATCTCGGTCTGGTCTTCGTCATTAATGGATCAAAAGTCCGCAGAGTAGATTGAACCTTCTACGATGCAGGTACATGTAGATTCTCGGATGTCCTGATCTGCATATTCTGTCGGGTCTACGAGTGTTTATAAGTTCTGGTAGTTCACATCTCCAGGAATGATGTTGAAAGAGTAGTTAGTTCTTGAAGTTAGCAGTCATCTTGTTTTTACACCATTTTTATATTTCGTGTTATAAGTTATGTCTCTTGTTTTCACATAACTGTACTAATTAATGCATAACACATACTTTTAGCAGTAATTTCTCGTATACAATATTTAAGTAAAACAAAAGAATTCGCAACATTGTGTCAGAGCGTTTGCTCGCACGTCTGCACTGCATGAAGTCAACATCTGCTCGCTTCGACTGGTACATAACAAGGGAGGAGTAGGGCCACTATTGCGCGAGAATATAGTCCCTATCTCTCTTTAAGTTAACATTTTTATTTACACAAACTATACCTAAATAAATATACATAATTTAAATAAGTTGTTTTAGCGACTATCTGTGTCTTCAGATTTTTTAATTATTAACATTAGGTTTTTTTATCTTATTCTAAATTACAGAAGACTCGGAAAACATGTCGAGTCCGGAATTAACAGGTCAGCGCCTGACAACAAGCAAAGGGTTAAATACGACAATCATAACTATTTACAATATGTTTTTTATTAAAGTATCTTCGTACTTCTTACTTACTTCTTCCTCTCATACTGAGTACATACAGGGGTTTTAGGCATTATAGTGAGATTTAAAGTGGTTTAATCGCTCGCAAACTTAATATTTAATTTTTTTTATTTTACGATTATTGTTACAATTTAAATCGTCACATACTCCACCGCTTAATTTGCACGTTACGGTTTTAATTTTTTTTTTTTTTTGTATAACTCACAATTGGGGACTGGGAGTATGTATAGTGTCGGTGTGTGAAGTTATTTATTATTATTATTATTATTGTTGTTGCACAGTTTGTTTTCTCTAATTCTCTTTAAATGATATTGTTCATTTAAATGATCGCCTTCGTGAAATTCCCTTTTTCTCACTTCTTACAGTATTAACTTACATTTTAATCTTATTACTAATTTCCAAAGCTTAGATTGGAAAGATCCCTACTTATCCGTAACTCACAACATCGCGGCCCGACTGACACCAGCTTACTCTAACTACTCAAGTTAGCTTTCAGCTTTTATTAATGATCTTTGGCACCTTTCTGCCCTATCATTACACCTTTCAGTCGGCGCCGTTGTGACCTGTTACGTTACACGTATAATCACTTCTTGATTATATATCATAAACTTATTTCTAATGTAATCTAAAGAGGATCCCATACTCCACTCTAGATTACAGTTACTTGAGAGAAGCGGAATCTCACGAAGATAATTCTCTTTTATCTCTTTAACAATTCTTAAACAAACTATGCGGAAGGGGAGACACTTTACACAATGCATTGTAATGCACACTAGGGGTGGTTTTCAATTGTTTAGGCTAGCACCGGTTTATCACAATAGGGAGGGTGCGTGGCTGCTTAGTACAATTCCTAACACGCATTATTTTCTCTAACTGGCCACCACTGGGAGTTTACACTATGCAACTACTTGTATTATTATTATTCTTTTCCCTTACTTACTTCTACACTTCACACAATTTAGTTTAAATCAAGATTTATTTAGCCTTATTATTTAAAACAAATATTATTCTCTTTATTATTTATTATTTACTTTGGGGGATTTAAGAAACTTCCTAGAATTAATTTCCTATTTAAGTACCATATTTATTTAGCACACTTCAATTATATTATAAATTTATTATTAAGTCACTACATTATTTAATTGTCGTCACGGGGAAAATACTTGAACTACTATACTGTACACATTTATGCTCCTACGTGTACTGATAATGTTCCTACGTAATGTAGACCATTTTGTTTGTGACACTCTGTACACAGTTACTCTTACAAGATAACATTGTAAACATCCAGGTTAGGTTTTTTTTTATTTTAACCTTAACGGTAATGCTCAGGTTTATGTTTATATTACGCTTATCGGCGGTAGCACACTTTATATTCACCGGTTGATTCCGTTTTACTAGATGGTGTTTCGCTAATATGTCCGCTAATTCTTGGCTGATTAAAGTTCTACTAGATCCCGAATCAATTAAGGCGATTGTGGAGGTAACGCCTAAGTCAACTCGTATTAATGGTAATAGTTGTTTTGTCCATTTACATTTATTAATCGCGTTACATTTTTCATGAAATTCTCTCACATAGGGATCGATTTCTTTCGAACCTTTTTTTTTACGTTGGTTACAAAATATTTTATTATTATTATTAGCTTCTTTTCGTTCACCCGATTTAGAGTAGCTGCGGAAGACACAGGATTTCGGGTCTCCCTGCCTTACATGTTTTTTGAATTGGGGTTATTCCGTTCCAATGGCTTACTTTTGCACTCTTTTCTTATGTGCCCATATTTGCCACAATTATAACAGGAGGGTTTATTGCGAGGTGGGTACTTCGTTTCCGCTTTATATGGTGTTACACTTAACTTACCAGATTTGCGCACATGGTGAGGTCTACTAAAAACTTGTTTTTCATGCGAGGTTGTTACATCAGGCACTAGTGCTCGCAATTCATTTCTATTAGTTCCAGTGGGTTTCATTGCTTCTCTATTTTGATCGGAGTACCATACATTTGAAGAATGGATACTGCACTGTTCTAGATCAGCAATTGTATTGGGTCTATTCATCAATGATAGACGAGATCTTTCTTCAGGTGACACTCCTATTAAAATGGTGTCGACCAGTTGTGTCTCATTCCAGTCTACACGTAGTAGTCGAGATGACTCCCTTATGTCGGAGATGTAGTGAGCTAATCTCTCTTGGTGTCCTTGTACTCGGAGTACTGTCTTCCTTTTTATTTCCTCATAGATGTCGGTGGGAATAAAGTATTTTATAATAGAGCTATGTAGCTCATCTACTGGGAAAGTAGTGGTTAGGGCTTCTAGAACACGATTCTTCAACGGGGGTTTACACTTTGGTAACAGAACTTGCAAAATTTGCCAGTCATTCAGCTGCTGTAGATCTTTTATCTGGAGAAGATAACTAATGAATGTTAATAGTTTGGAAACATTTAAGCCATCTGTGTAAGGGATTTCGGTTAAGATTTTCTCCACTGGATGAGTCATTTTACCGTATAGGTCCGCGTTATAGTTCATAGGTGTCATTCCTCGATGAAGGCGATTTGATTCATTGGAGGTGGTGGTCAATTCATGATTTCCGGGACGAAACTGAAAATGCTCGGGAGGAGGGGCATTTATATCTTTATCAGTATTTTGTTCTTGGTTCGCTTGCACTTGCGATGCGGTGGGTGAGTTCCGATCCGTGTTAGGCGGAGGTAAATCAGTAGTGGGGGATTGTACTGGAGAGATGTGTAATTTCATTAAGGACTTCTCTATTTCGTCCATCCTGAATGAGTCGGATTTTCGTCTTAGGTCGTTAATAATTGAAGGTAAGCGGCGTAGGGCTTCGTCTGCTAGGTTTTGTACGTCAACAGGTATTTCTGTGAGATTCGGCCAGATCGACAAATTTTTTATTCGCCTGGTTAAATGCTCTATTCTCTGGGTAGTCCGCAAAATTATTGCCGGAGATTTCTCGTCTCGGAGGGTTTGAGACAATAAGTATAGTTCACTATACTTGGCATTACAAATTTCTTTCTCGCTTTCATAATCGATTCGCTTAGGTAGTTTAATTGCACGGGGGTATCAAATCCACATTCGCGAATTGACCTTCGTAATTCCGCGACTGTTACATTAGCATGGGGTAGTCCACGCAAAAGAGCTTCGTAAGACAGCTCGTCTTTTAATAACAAATCCGGATTGAATTCGGCCATTTTTTTTTTGTTCTAACACATTAGCACGTTCTTAAAATTAATTCTACAACACTACACATATTACACATATATAGGATAAATTCTTAAGTAATTAATTTACATAAATTAGAAAAGAACAATTTCTCTTCTAAGGGAGAGACAGAAATTCCACACACATATTTATCAAGTTAAATAGCCGATCAGCTGTTTTCTGGAATGTAGGTCACCCTCTGTATTTAGTTAACAAAGGAAGGCTGAGCGTGTGTGAGAATGGGGGGGGCTTTTACGTATTGTTGTCTACACAATGCCACCGAATAACTAAAACGACCGGTTTAAACTGGAGAAGGGGAGCACAGACGCTAGGGAGAATCTTATTCAACAACTCTATTATTACGCTTTGTAACACTTTGACTCCATTCATTCATATACTTTCCTCAATTATATCAATCAATTATTTCGTTCACAATTTCAAATTACGAAATTCTTCCACTTGATTACCTGGGTCTACATTACGTGCATGCTCTTGCGTAATAAGCATTAATATTAACAAAGTTATTTTTAATTTTTTTTTATGAAACATACTAGTGTATGTCCAACATATACTGTGCAGAAGTATTCAAGAAACAACAGGTCATGGATTGTCGTAAACAAACCTGTTACAGATTGTCAACTGAGCAAAATTGTAATGTTTGCTCACAATTCATGTATGCAAGTAGGTACATGCATATATCTTCATACAATGTTATTTCGGCTTCTACTGACTATCATTTACATATTTTGTAAAATACGATATACGTTTTGAAAATTAAATTTACACTAATAACATTTTCTGAGTGCATAGATCAATAACTGAACATAAAAATTAACCAAGCAAAGTGCCACAATTATGTTTACGTGTCACGATGCTTACAACACCTTTATACAAATTAGCAGAGTGGCGCAATTTTGTAACGTTTCGCCGCGTTACAAATCCAGGGAACCCATCTTAACTGAGCTCTGTCAATTATATGGGCTGCCTACGTTGTAACGAAAAGTATCCACAATTAATTCACTTAACAAATTATTTTATAACTGTGTAAGGAAACGAGGGAAGGTATTTTATTGATTTACGCACTCATTATATGTGTGTAACAAGATGACTTCTCTTTATTTAACATTTAAAAACATTTACTGACAGATCCCATGACATCACTAATTAAATTAAATTGTTTTAAAGCTTTCTTTAAAATTTGGGATCAAAATTGATTCTATTTAGCTATAACTCGGATCCGGGTTAACTTTCGGTATTTAGCAGTTAAGACTTTTAGTTATACTCAATTCATGATATTAGCTTGCAAGACCTTTTTATTTAACCATTTGAAGAATGGTATTATTACTTGGAATTGTACTACGATACATTAACATATAAACCGTTACAACGTATGATATTTGAGTAGTTACATTAAAACTCTTAGATTTACTCTTTTAATGTTTACAAAATTAATAGTCTCTGAAAAGTCTCTTTTAAAGTGTGTTGTCTAACAAATATTAGTAACCCTCGATAGACAGGCTATCGAGTCACCTTTAGACTGGAATGTGAAAACCTCGTCCTGGGGTGTCCGTCTTGGGAATCCTTGAAAGGGCCGTCATCATCTCGGTCTGGTCTTCGTCATTAATGGATCAAAAGTCCGCAGAGTAGATTGAACCTTCTACGATGCAGGTACATGTAGATTCTCGGATGTCCTGATCTGCATATTCTGTCGGGTCTACGAGTGTTTATAAGTTCTGGTAGTTCACATCTCCAGGAATGATGTTGAAAGAGTAGTTAGTTCTTGAAGTTAGCAGTCATCTTGTTTTTACACCATTTTTATATTTCGTGTTATAAGTTATGTCTCTTGTTTTCACATAACTGTACTAATTAATGCATAACACATACTTTTAGCAGTAATTTCTCGTATACAATATTTAAGTAAAACAAAAGAATTCGCAACATTGTGTCAGAGCGTTTGCTCGCACGTCTGCACTGCATGAAGTCAACATCTGCTCGCTTCGACTGGTACATAACAAGGGAGGAGTAGGGCCACTATTGCGCGAGAATATAGTCCCTATCTCTCTTTAAGTTAACATTTTTATTTACACAAACTATACCTAAATAAATATACATAATTTAAATAAGTTGTTTTAGCGACTATCTGTGTCTTCAGATTTTTTAATTATTAACATTAGGTTTTTTTATCTTATTCTAAATTACAGAAGACTCGGAAAACATGTCGAGTCCGGAATTAACAGGTCAGCGCCTGACAACAAGCAAAGGGTTAAATACGACAATCATAACTATTTACAATATGTTTTTTATTAAAGTATCTTCGTACTTCTTACTTACTTCTTCCTCTCATACTGAGTACATACAGGGGTTTTAGGCATTATAGTGAGATTTAAAGTGGTTTAATCGCTCGCAAACTTAATATTTAATTTTTTTTATTTTACGATTATTGTTACAATTTAAATCGTCACAAAGATCGGTTAAGGGAAAGGGGTAGTTTACCTGCAACGTTTCATGTTGTAACAAGGGTAATTTTTTCTATGATGAACGATAACTGCCGTAAATTCAAACATAATGAAATAATGTTTTGTATACTTCCCTACATTGTAGAGAACTCAAGGCCTGTTGATTTTGGTGAAGATCGGTTAAGGGAAAGGGGTAGTTTAACTGCAACATTTTATGTTGTAACAAGAGAAATTTTTTCATGACGAACGATAACTGCCGTAAATTCCAACAGAATCAAATAATTTTTTACTTATGTGTTACTAATTTTTTTATCCCTTACTATTGTTTTTTTTTAATCAATGGTAATTTTACTTCCATATTCCTTAAGGAAATGGAAGTATGGTGATGGCAAAAAAAATCGTGTTCGAGATTATTGCAGATTCTGATTGTACTACACTCAAAACATGAAAAAAGTCGTTTTTCGAAAAGTGTCTGTGTGTGTGTCTGTCTGTCTGTGTGTCTGTCTGTAGATTTTTTTCTATGGCAAACGATAACTGCCGCAAATTCAAACAGAATCAAATAATTTTTTGCGTACAGCCCTGATTTGTAGAGTACTCACGACCTATTGTTTTTGGTGAAGATCGGTTGAGGGAAAGGGGTAGTTTACCTGCAACGGTTTTTTTTATCAATGGTAATTTTTTTTTGGCAAACGATAACAGCCGCAAATTCAAACAGAATCAAATAATGTTTCGCATACAGCCCTGAATTATGGGGTTCTCAAGACCTATTGTTTTTGGTGAAGATCGGTTAAGGAAAAGGGGTAGTTTACCTGCAACGTTTTATGTTTTAACAAGGGTAATTTTTTCTATGACGAACGATAACTGCCGCATATTCAAACAGAATCAAATAATTTTTTGCACCCTGTTACACCCCTGAATTGTAGAGAAATCAAGGCATTTGATTTTGGTGAAGATCGGTTAAGGGGAAGGGGTAGTTTACCTGCAACCTTTTACGTTTTAAAACAGTAAAGTACTTGAAAATTCATTTAAACTTTTTCAAACAATGGTAATTGTTAAAAATAAAATAATTTTGTTGCCAGGCAATAAAATTATAATTTTTTCATTTTAATGTAAATCATGTATGAGAGAAAATATATCGTTCGTGGCAGGCAAGCATATTTCAGTTATGTAATGTTTACGTTTCCATTTTATTATTATGACTACCGCAATAAAAAGGCAGGGAAGACACACACACACACACACACACACACACAATTCGCGTTATTTTTGGCCTCATTCATGTTTATTTTCTTACATTTGCACGCTTTTTAAATGGAAAGTGCCGAAACCCATACCAACATAACGCGTGCAAGCCGAAAAAGTGTCCAGCGTGGATAGCGATTTGCTTCCTGTGGATCGCTAGGCAGTGTAACTGCACGTGTTTACAGAGGAACGATTCATAGACAGACTTTTCGTCTTTAGGGAATGAACCCTCTGCAAGATGCTGAGGGTCCATGAGTGACTTCGGAGCGCTCCTTCTTTTCCGCGTGTTTGTTCTGTGAAACGTACACTGTAGATTCGCAGCTTTACTCTAAAGCAGCTTTACTTTATTCGCAGCTCAATAGGAAATGTTGAAAATTTTTGTCCACGGTGTACCCTCATACACACTAAACCTGCTCTGATGTTTTAATTACGGACATCATAATATTAAAACTTTGGAAACTTGAGCACTACTTAATGGAGATCAATCATTAACTTATAAAACCCATTAATTTTATGCATATTTTTTATATATATGTGTACAACGTTATCGGCAACAAAGAAGTAGTTTTTGTTAAAATTCCTTCCCGGGATATTTGGCCGTAGTCCAATGTTTTCTACAAAACCAGACGTTTCGGCAATGCCATCGACTTCCATCAGCAGTGAAAATCGAGTGCGATAACGTGAGGTGGTATACGTTAGTGACCACAGTACTGTGGTTAAGGCTGAAGCAGTAAGTAGAAAGAAGTAGTTTCTATGGTAATATTTCATTTCGAAAATGATTTTAAATATAAATCTTAGAATATGGAAGTCATGTATGGTTCTCCATACCGATATTTTTTTTATGGCAAACGATAACAGCCGGAAATTCCAACAGAATCAAATAATGTTTTGCATACAGCCCTAAATTGTAGAGTTATCAAGACCTATTGTTTTTGGTAAAGATCGGTTAAAGGAAAGGGGTAGTTTACCGGCAACATTTTTTGTTTTAACAAGGGTATTTTGTATGGCAAACGATAACAACCGGAAATTCCAACAGAATCAAATAATGTTTTGCATACAGCCCTGAACTGTAGAGTTCTCAAGACGTATTGTTTTTGTTGAAGATCGGTTTAGGGAAAGGGGTAGTTTACCAGCAACGTTTTATTTTAACATGGGTAATTTTTTCTATGACAAATGATAACTGCCGTAAATTCAATCAGAAACAAATAATGTTTTGCATGCATCCCTGATTATAGAGGACTGAAGGCCTATTGATTTTGGTGAAAATCGGTTAAGGGTAAGGGGTTGTAACCCCTCTTTCCTTTTATGCCTTTTATATATAGAAAACAAACTTCTTTTTATTTATTTTTATTTTTATATTTATTTATATTTTTTTTTAAAGAGAGGCCACTAGTTATTTAGAACTAGGCAAGAGCCTAGAGAAGCCAAAAATGTGCTGGTCCAGTATGATGGGACTTGCAAATGAAACTCGGCTCTAAGGTAACAATAACAGGATTTATTGTATTCTGCTTTTGTACAATATATGCGCCCTTGAAAAGTAAGATAATACTACACGTGTTTTATAATCAAGAATAGCTCACTTCCAAAACCCCAAATCGTTATTATAAGTCCATTAAACATAGGCATCGCCAAATAGTTGAGCTTGAATAATAATGGCGCATAAATAATAATAATGTGAAATGGCGCATAGTCTCGACCCTCCCAGTAATTTACATAAATCATAACATGATATATATATATATATATGCATAATAAGTATAACAGTCTAACAATCACCTAAGGCATAACACACAACATATAATTAACATAGATACACATTTACATATAAATGGCACACCACATGTTCACCTGGTTAACAGCGTATATTTTGTCATCACACCCTCAACCCTCTTATTCAGATCAAGTATCCCACCTTAATTTTCAATTAATAAATAACTAAATCCAAACCCCAATTAATACATCCCAAAAGAGTAGAGTAGACCTGCCCCAAAATTCTAAGTATATGAACAACCAAGGTCAATTTGGCTAAATAGCCCGAACGGCACACAAATACCACGCAAAAAGTTAATTATCAATTTCGGATCTCAATAATGATAATGATAATAAGTGCCATCACTAGGTCAACATGGATGCCCGGTTGCATAACTGCCTTTCTCATTTCTTTTATTTTCCTGACAAAATTTGCAAAAACAGTGGAACGTGACCACCTATAAATACTTATACAGGTACTGATTAGTCTTGTATTCTTTAACATTGATTAATTAATTGGTATTATGAGCAATAAAAGTGTAACAATTACAAAATTTAAACTATGGCAAAATATAAACTATGGTAATATTTAAACTGACTATGGCAAAATAGAATGGTTAAAAAATTAGCTGAACAGTAAAATTGAATTTCGAAAAGCAGAATCTATGTAATGAATGTACTAAAACATGCTTAAAGTGTTCATAAAAAAAAACTTGGCCTCAGGCACGGTCATGCGTCCGGACGAGATCCAGCAAAATATGACATGATACAGTCCTGTAGTAAACGGCACCTACAGGTGTCGTCCACATGTTAAAACACCTCCCCGATCTTTAATTAATAATACAATACACAACCCTATTAACTGAAAAAATAATTAACCGTAAAATTTCCCAACGGGGACCGATACATCCGTACATGCATGCTTAACACAGAAACAATTAGTGCCGACCCTTTTTACAGAAAACTCCCCTCAACCCGGGTGCTGCATGACCCTGGCCGAGTTTACAATTCTCAGAACGAGATAGCCATTAATATACTAATGAGGCGTAAGCCTTAATAAAAAAAAATTACAAGGTAATATGTAAACCCGATTGCCCGGAACTAAGTCCCCAAACTGGAGTGTCTCCACAAGTGTCTAAAAAAGAGTTTATCGGCCACAAACATTTTGTTCAAAAAGCTTAAATGTCACCTGATTAGCAGCATATGGGTAGATGGGTCCGGTCGAGTGTGTCCGTCCATCCGGGCTGACAGCCGACGGAAGTCGGAATCTATATCATGGAAAGCAGGTATTCGGCCATCGTCTGGAGCGTGACAGATTATCGTCTACATCGGAAACCCTGCACAATTATATCTGTGATTACTTACAGGTTTAATAAACCACACTACCTCATTTACCCAGCTGACATTTCGTGACATGCCCAGTTTACGATCTCCGAAAATTCACCTATGTATGGAACCCCCATTGAATCGAATAAATCACTTCAAAATAACACTTTTAAATATTATGATCTATAATATATCCAAATATAGTCATTCAACATAATAATCATTTCAAATAATTAGTTATTCACAAGTTTTCGTGAAGCACTTAACTCCCCCTGACAGGAACTAGCAAACTTTAACAAGTACGTGATGTACAATCATTTCAGAAAAATAATAACTTACGCCCCATTCTAATTTAATGAATTGAGTATTATTATTATTACATTATTAATGAGATAATGGATTAATATCTGTTAGCCAGCGTTAACATTGAAACATACATAAAAAAATTTAACTTGTTGCCTGCCACGTGCTGAGAAATTACTGCAATACCTATCGCACTGCATCTGCGTTAATATTAAGTAAATACAATTTATTTTTATGAATTATTAAGTTATATATCTCAACCCACTTACCGGGAGGTCGCGTAGACTTCTACCTATACATAGTACCAGATAGTAGACAAGTTTTACATCGATGCTGTCAGCCGGATACAGACGCTGCTACGTTGAACGACAGAATTGGACTGAAGAGTCCTGCTGCCGAAAAAATGGTATGAAGCACCGGGCACAGAGCGCGCGCGGATCGACCCGGTGGAAAGATAATACATTACGACAGCAAAATCCGATAATACGTACGTAAATTCTTACGTAAACACTCACGTTAATAAATACGTAAATTAATAATTCAAATTACGGGCAGGCCGTTCCCGTTAAAAAAAACCACCGCCGAGTTTTTCTAAACACGGCACAGGGTAGTTTACTGGCCACGTTTTATGTTTTAAAAGGGTAATTTCATTTTTATGACGAATGATAACTGCCGCATATTCAAACAGAATCAAATAGTTTTTTGCATCCGTTACTGAAGTTTTAAGTACTCAAAGTCTGTTAATTTTGGTGAAGATAGGTTAAGGGAAGGAGGTAGTTTACCTGCAACATTTTATGTTTAAACAAGGGTAATTTTTTTTACGACGAACGATAACTGCCGTAAATTCAAAGAGAATCAAATAATATTTTGCATACGTTCCTGAGTTGTAATCATCTGAAGGTCTATTGATCTTGGTGAAGATCGGTTAAGGGAAAGGGGTAGTTTACCTGCCACCTTTAATGTTTTAACAAGAGTAATTGTTTCTATGACGAATGATAACTGTCGCACATTAAAACAGAATCAAATAATGTTTTGCATGCATTCCTGATATGTAGAGGACTCAAGACCTATTGATTTTGGTGAAGATGAGTTTAGAGACAGGGGTTGTTTACCCGCAACGTTTTATGGTTTTATGTCATAACAAGGTTAATTTTTTTCTATGACGAACGATAACTGCCATAAATTCAAACGTAATCAAATAAGTTTTTGTATAAAACCCTAAATTGTAGAGAACTCAAGGGCTGTTGATTTTGGTGAAGATCGGTTAAGGGAAAGGGTTAGTTTACCTGCAACATTTTATGTTTTTGCATACAACCCTAAATTGTAGAGAACTCAAGGGCTGTTGATTTTGGTGAAGATCGGTTAAGGGAAAGGGGTAGTTTACCTGCAACATTTTATGTTGTAACAAGAGAAATTTTTTAATGACGAACTATAACTGCCGTAAATTCCAACAGAATCAAATAATTTTTTACCTATGTGCCTGAGTTGTACAAGACTCAAGGCCTATTGATTTTGGTGAAGATCGGTTACGGGGAAAGGGTAGTTTACCGGAAACATTTTTTGTTGTAACAAGAGTAAAGTACTTAATTTTGATAAATAAAGTATCCTGATAAGAAGATCTTAATAATCCACTGTAGAAACGTAGACGAAATATCTATAAATGAAAAGCCTAGTTGAACGAGGTGAGGGTGATTTTCTATAAATGAAAATTATAGTTGAAGGGGGAGGGGATAATTTTTACTTCCATGTTCCACAAGGAAATGGAAGTATGGTGATGGAAAAAAAATCGTGGTCGAGATTATTGCAGATTCTGATTGTACTACCCTCAAAACATGAAAACAGTCATTTTTCGAAATGTGTGTGTGTGTGGGGGGGGTGTAGAGTACTCAAGACCTATTGTATGAAAAAATTCTTACAGAATCGAATAATTGTTTGCATACAGCCCTGAAATGTAGAGGATTCAAGGCCTATTGATTTTAGTGAAGATCGTTGAAGGGGGAGGGGAAGTTTACCTGCAACGTTTTATGTTTTAACAAGGGTAAAGTACTTAAATTTGATAAATAAAGTACCCTGAAAAGCAGATCATAATAATCTGTAGAAACGTAGATGAAATATCTATAAATGAAGAGGTGGGGGCAATTTTCTATAAATGAAGGGGGGTAATTTTCTATAAATGAAATTTATTGTTGAAGGGGGAGGGGATACTTTTTATTTATATGTCATGTGTACTACGTTATCGGCAACAAAGAAGTAGTTTGTTTTTAAAAATCCTTCCCGGGCTATTTGGCGTGGTCCAATGTTTTCTACAAAACCAACCGTTTCGTACTATCGACTGTCATCATCAGTGAAAATCGAGTGCGCTAACGTGAGGTGGTATACGATAGTGACGACAGTACTGTGGTTAAGGCTGAAGAAAGAAGCAGTTTCTATGAAAATATTTCATTTCAAAAATGATTTTAAATATAAATCTTAGAACATGGAAGTCATGTATGTGTCTCCATACCTATATTTATATGTGTACTACGTTATGGGCAAAAAAGTAGTAGTTTGTTGTTAAAATTCCTTTCCAGGCTGTTTGGCCGTAGTCCAATGTTTTCTGCAAAACCAGACGTTTCGGCAGTGCCGTCGACTGCCATCATCAGTGAAAATCGAGTGCGATAACGTGTGCTGGTATACGTTAGTGACCACAGTACTGTGGTTAAGGCTGAAGCAATAAGTAGAAAGAAGTAGTTTCTATGAAAATATTTCATTCCAAAAATTATTTTAAATATAAATCTTAGAACATGGAAGTCATGTATGGTTCTCAATACCGATATTTACTATGGCAAACGATAACAGCCGCAAATTCAAACAGAATCAAACAATGTTTCGCATACAGTCCTGAATTGCAGAGTTCTGAAGACCTGTTGATTTTGGTGAAGATCGGTTAAGGGAAAGGGGTAGTTTACCAGCAACATTTTATGTTGTAACAAGAGAAATTTTTTAATGACGAACTATAACTGCCGTAAATTCCAACAGAATCAAATAATTTTTTACCTATGTGCCTGAGTTGTAGAAGACTCAAGGCCTATTGATTTTGGTGAAGATCGGTTACGGGGAAAGGGTAGTTTACCTGAAACGTTTTTTGTTGTAACAGAGTAAAGTACTTAATTTTGATAAATAAAGTATCCTGATAAGAATATCTTAATAATCCACTGTAGAAACGTAGATGAAATATTTATAAATGAAGAGGCTAGTTGAACGGGGTGGGGGTGATTTTCTATAAAGGAAAATTATAGTTGAAGGAGGAGGGGATCATTTTTATTTATTTGTCATGTGTACTACATTATCGGCAACAAAGAAGTAGTTTGTTGTTAAAATTCCTTCCTGGGCTGTTTGGGCTTGATCCAATGTTTTCTACAAAACCAGACGTTTCGGCAGTGCTATCGACTGTCATCGTCAGTGAAAATTGAGTGCACTATCGTGAGGTGGTATACGTTAGTGATCACAGTACTGTGGTTAAGGCTGAAGAAAGAAGTAGTTTCTATGGAAATAGTTCATTTCGAAAAGTATTTTAAATATAAATCTTAGAACATGGAAGTCATGTATGGTTCTCCATACCGATATTTTACTCATGCCTTTGAATCTCCACGGATTACTTTTGACCTTCTCGCTGACCACAGTTGGAACCACTGACTTAAGACACAGCAGACAAAAATTTGTTTGAATGAGAAAATAGTACTTTTTTCTTTAATGCCGGACTTTAATGAAAGAAAAATGTTACAAAAATGTATAGAAATTATGCTACAAATATGTTGTTTTACTTCCATGTCCCATAAGGAAATGTTAGTATGGTGATGGCGAAAAAATCGTGTTCGAGATAAGGGCTGATTCTGATTATACTACTCTCAAAACATGAAGAAAAGTCAGTTTTCAAAAATTGTCTGTGTGTGTGTGTCTGTGTCTGTGTGTACAATTTTTTCTACGGCAAACGATAACAGCCGCACATTCAAACTGAATCAAATAACTTTTTGCACACATCTCTGAATTGTAGAGGACTCAAGGCCTATTGGTTTTGGTTAAGATCGGTTACGGGAAATGGGTAGTTTACCGGCAACATTTTATGTTTTAACAAGGGTAATTTTTTCTACGACGAACGATAACTGCCGTAAATTCAAAGAGAATCAAATAATATTTTGCATACGTTCCTGAGTTGTAATCATCTGAAGGTCTATTGATCTTGGTGAAGATCGGTTAAGGGAAAGGGGTAGTTTACCTGCCACCTTTAATGTTTTAACAAGAGTAATTGTTTCTATGACGAATGATAACTGTCGCACATTAAAACAGAATCAAATAATGTTTTGCATGCATTCCTGATATGTAGAGGACTCAAGACCTATTGATTTTGGTGAAGATGAGTTTAGAGACAGGGGTTGTTTACCCGCAACGTTTTATGGTTTTATGTCATAACAAGTTTAATTTTTTTCTATGACGAACGATAACTGCCATAAATTCAAACGTAATCAAATAGGTTTTTGCATACAAACCTAAATTGTAGAGAACTCAAGGGCTGTTGATTTTGGTGAAGATCGGTTAAGGGAAAGGGTTAGTTTACCAGCAACATTTTATGTTTTTGCATACAACCCTAAATTGTAGAGAGCTCAAGGGCTGTTGATTATGGTGAAGATCGGTTAAGGGAAAGGGGTAGTTTACCTGCAACATTTTATGTTGTAACAAGAGAAATTTTTTAATGACGAACTATAACTGCCGTAAATTTCAACAGAATCAAATAATTTTTTACCTATGTGCCTGAGTTGTACAAGACTCAAGGCCTATTGATTTTGGTGAAGATCGGTTACGGGGAAAGGGTAGTTTACCCGAAACATTTTTTGATGTAACAAGAGTAAAGTCCTTAATTTTGATAAATAAATTATCCTGATAAGAAGATCTTAATAATCCACTGTAGAAACGTAGACGAAATATCTATAAATGAAAAGGCTAGTTGAACGAGGTGGGGGTGATTTTCTATAAATGAAAATTATAGTTGAAGGGGGAGGGGATAATTTTTACTTCCATGTTCCACAAGGAAATGGAAGTATGGTGATGGAAAAAAAATCGTGGTCGAGATTATTGCAGATTCTGATTGTACTACCCTCAAAACATGAAAACAGTCATTTTTCGAAATGTGTGTGTGTGTGTGGGGGGGGTGTAGAGTACTCAAGACCTATTGTATGAAAAAATTCATACAGAATCGAATAATTGTTTGCATACAGCCCTGAAATGTAGAGGATTCAAGGCCTATTGATTTTAGTGAAGATCGTTGAAGGGGGAGGGGAAGTTTACCTGCAACGTTTTATGTTTTAACAAGGGTAAAGTACTTAAATTTGATAAATAAAGTATCCTGAAAAGCAGATCATAATAATCTGTAGAAACGTAGATGAAATATCTATAAATGAAGAGGTGGGGGCAATTTTCTATAAATGAAGGGGAGTAATTTTCTATAAATGAAATTTATTGTTGAAGGGGGAGGGGATACTTTTTATTTATATGTCATGTGTACTACGTTATCGGCAACAAAGAAGTAGTTTGTTTTTAAAAATCCTTCCCGGGCTATTTGGCGTGGTCCAATGTTTTCTACAAAACCAACCGTTTCGTACTATCGACTGTCATCATCAGTGAAAATCGAGTGCGCTAACGTGAGGTGGTATACGATAGTGAAGACAGTACTGTGGTTAAGGCTGAAGAAAGAAGCAGTTTCTATGAAAATATTTCATTTCAAAAATGATTTTAAATATAAATCTTAGAACATGGAAGTCATGTATGTGTCTCCATACCTATATTTATATGTGTACTACGTTATGGGCAAAAAAGTAGTAGTTTGTTGTTAAAATTCCTTTCCAGGCTGTTTGGCCGTAGTCCAATGTTTTCTGCAAAACCAGACGTTTCGGCAGTGCCGTCGACTGCCATCATCAGTGAAAATCGAGTGCGATAACGTGTGCTGGTATACGTTAGTGACCACAGTACTGTGGTTAAGGCTGAAGCAATAAGTAGAAATAAGTAGTTTCTATGAAAATATTTCATTCCAAAAATTGTTTTAAATATAAATCTTAGAACATGGAAGTCATGTATGGTTCTCCATACCGATATTTATTATGGCAAACGATAACAGCCGCAAATTCAAACAGAATCAAATAATGTTTCGCATAGAGTCCTGAATTGTAGAGTTCTGAAGACCTGTTGATTTTGGTGAAGATCGGTTAAGGAAAAGGGGTAGTTTACCTGCAACGTTTCATGTTGTAACAAGTGTAATTTTTTCTATGACGAACGATAACTGCCGTAAATTTAAACATAATGAAATAATGTTTTGCATACTTCCCTACATTGTAGAGAACTCAAGGCCTGTTGATTTTTGTGAAGAGGGAAAGGGGTAGTTTACCTGCAACATTTTATGCTGTAACAAGAGAAATTTTTCCTTGACGAACGATAACTGCCGTAAATTCAAACAGAATCAAATAATTTTTTACATATGTGCGTGAGTTGTAGAATACTCAAGGCCTATTGATTTTGGTGACGATCGGTTACGGGGAAAGGGTAGTTTACCAGAAACTTTTTTTGTTGTAACAGAGTAAAGTACTTAATTTTGATAAATAAAGTATCCTGATAAGAAGATCTTAATAATCCACTGTAGAAACGTAGATGAAATATTTATAAATGAAGAGGCTAGTTGAACGGGGTAGGGGTGATTTTCTATAAAGGAAAATTATAGTTGAAGGAGGAGGGGATCATTTTTATTTATTTGTCATGTGTACTACGTTATCGGCAACAAAGAAGTAGTTTGTTGTTAAAATTCCTTCCTGTTCTGTTTGGGCTTGATCCAATGTTTTCTACAAAACCAGACGTTTCGGCAGTGCTATCGACTGTCATCGTCAATGAAAATTGAGTGCACTATCGTGAGGTGCTATACGTTAGTGATCACAGTACTGTGTTAAGGCTGAAGAAAGAAGTAGTTTCTATGGAAATAGTTCATTTCGAAAAGTATTTTAAATATAAATCTTAGAACATGGAAGTCATGTATGGTTCTCCATACCGATATTTTACTCATGCCTTTGAATCTCCACGGATTACTTTTGACCTTCTCGCTGTAGATAGTTGGAACCACTGACTTAAGTCACAGCAGACAAAAATTTGTTTGAATGAGAAAATAGTACTTTTTCTTTAATGCCGGACTTTAATGAAAGAAAAATGTTACAAAAATGTATAGAATTTATGCTACAAATATGTTGTTTTACTTCCATGTCCCATAAGGAAATGTTAGTATGGTGATGGCGAAAAAATCGTGTTCGAGATAAGGGCTGATTCTGATTATACTACTCTCAAAACATGAAGAAAAGTCAGTTTTCAAAAATTGTCTGTGTGTGTGTGTCTGTGTCTGTGTGTACAATTTTTTCTACGGCAAACGATAACAGCCGCACATTCAAACTGAATCAAATAACTTTTTGCACACATCTCTGAATTGTAGAGGACTCAAGGCCTATTGGTTTTGGTTAAGATCGGTTACGGGAAAGGGGTAGTTTACCGGCAACATTTTATGTTTTAACAATGGTAATTTTTTCTACGACGAACGATAACTGCCGTAAATTCAAAGAGAATCAAATAATATTTTGCATACGTTCCTGAGTTGTAATCATCTGAAGGTCTATTGATCTTGGTGAAGATCGGTTAAGGGAAAGGGGTAGTTTACCTGCCACCTTTAATGTTTTAACAAGAGTAATTGTTTCTATGACGAATGATAACTGTCGCACATTAAAACAGAATCAAATAATGTTTTGCATGCATTCCTGATATGTAGAGGACTCAAGACCTATTGATTTTGGTGAAGATGAGTTTAGAGACAGGGGTTGTTTACCCGCAACGTTTTATGGTTTTATGTCATAACAAGGTTAATTTTTTTCTATGACGAACGATAACTGCCATAAATTCAAACGTAATCAAATAAGTTTTTGCATACAACCCTAAATTGTAGAGAACTCAAGGGCTGTTGATTTTGGTGAAGATCGGTTAAGGGAAAGGGTTAGTTTACCTGCAACATTTTATGTTTTTGCATACAACCCTATATTGTAGAGAACTCAAGGGCTGTTGATTTTGGTGAAGATCGGTTAAGGGAAAGGGGTAGTTTACCTGCAACATTTTATGTTGTAACAAGAGAAATTTTTTAATGACGAACTGTAACTGCCGTAAATTCCAACAGAATCAAATAATTTTTTACCTATGTGCCTGAGTTGTAGAAGACTCAAGGCATATTGATTTTGGTGAAGATCGGTTACGGGGAAAGGGTAGTTTACCCGAAACATTTTTTGATGTAACAAGAGTAAAGTCCTTAATTTTGATAAATAAAGTATCCTGATAAGAAGATCTTAATAATCCACTGTAGAAACGTAGACGAAATATCTATAAATGAAAAGGCTAGTTGAACGAGGTGGGGGTGATTTTCTATAAATGAAAATTATAGTTGAAGGGGGAGGGGATAATTTTTACTTCCATGTTCCACAAGGAAATGGAAGTATGGTGATGGAAAAAAAATCGTGGTCGAGATTATTGCAGATTCTGATTGTACTACCCTCAAAACATGAAAACAGTCATTTTTCGAAATGTGTGTGTGTGTGTGGGGGGTGTAGAGTACTCAAGACCTATTGTATGAAAAAATTCATACAGAATCGAATAATTGTTTGCATACAGCCCTGAAATGTAGAGGATTCAAGGCCTATTGATTTTAGTGAAGATCGTTGAAGGGGGAGGGGAAGTTTACCTGCAACGTTTTATGTTTTAACAAGGGTAAAGTACTTAAATTTGATAAATAAAGTATCCTGAAAAGCAGATCATAATAATCTGTAGAAACGTAGATGAAATATCTATAAATGAAGAGGTGGGGGCAATTTTCTATAAATGAAGGGGGGTAATTTTCTATAAATGAAATTTATTGTTGAAGGGGGAGGGGATACTTTTTATTTATATGTCATGTGTACTACGTTATCGGCAACAAAGAAGTAGTTTGTTTTTAAAATTCCTTCCCGGGCTATTTGGCGTGGTCCAATGTTTTCTACAAAACCAACCGTTTCGTACTATCGACTGTCATCATCAGTGAAAATCGAGTGCGCTAACGTGAGGTGGTATACGATAGTGACGACAGTACTGTGGTTAAGGCTGAAGAAAGAAGCAGTTTCTATGAAAATATTTCATTTCAAAAATGATTTTAAATATAAATCTTAGAACATGGAAGTCATGTATGTGTCTCCATACCTATATTTATATGTGTACTACAGTAGAGGGAAAGTGAGCGTTAGAAAACACTTCCGGGTTCCAGTTGAAAACACTACCGGGTTCCAGTTCATGACGTCATAGAGGCACTGGCAGCTGGTGCCCGAGCTGTCCTTGTGACGTCACTGTTTTGTGTGTGTGTGTGTGTGTGTGTGTGTATGTGTGTGTATGTGTGACTGAAACACTTCCGTGTTCCAGTTCATGACGTCATACAGAGGCTCAAGTCGCTGGCGTCCGCATGGCTAAAACCTGTTTCAAGACGTCACGGAGGCCGTGGTTTCTGCATGTTCAAAATTTGGTAGCCGAAAACAATGTGTAGCGGATGGGGGTACCCGGAATTCGGCGGTTGCCCGGACGCGCAGAGGCTATGTCATCGGGTACCGTTACTCGAAATTTTGGGGGCATCGGGTACCGTTATCCGAAATGTTTAAATCAACGGATGGGGGTACCCGAAATTCGTGGGTACGCCCTAACCGGGTTCCAGTTCATGACAGAGGCCCTGGCAGCTGGTGTCCGAATGTTAAAACACTTCCGCGTTCTGGTTTATTTTGATGTATCAAAATAATCGTTCTCTCTCGAAATTTTTTTAATGTCAGAATTTTGGTACCCTAAATGATTAAAACAACGGATGGGGGTACCCGAAATTTGTGGGTACGCCCACATGACGCATGTATAAAACACTGGTTACGACGAAACAGGAGGCTGGGTGGATATGATAGCTGGTTCGACGACGACGTAGAGGGCGTGATGTCTGAAATGTTTAAATCAACGGATGGGGGTACCCGAAATTTTTGGTGTCTGAAATTTAGTACCCGAAATGTTTAAATCAACGGATGGGGTTAGCCGAAATTTTTGGTGTCCGAAATTTTAACACCGGAATGTACGACCACATGACGCATGTGTTCAACTGTAACAATGGTATGTCATTGGATATTAATTTTTACATAAAAATAAATTACGGCCCCTCCTGGATTTGAACCCGGGACCTCCGGTACACCAAACCGGCGTGCATCCACTACACCAAGGGGCCGTTATCGCTTAACTGTAATTATTTCTGTACTTATACTTCTCATCTCTTACTTGTAACCATGAGGTGGACGAGTGATATCTACTGTCGTCCTATGTGTAAAATCATAAAAGCACAATATAAGTTTATTTATTATTAAATAAATAAACATTTCGTTATACTTTTATTTTTTTACCTCTCATCCTCTTCCTAGCAGCCTGAGGGAGGCGAATGAGAGCCTGCTACGCTTTTTTTAACGTGGTTTCCCCAACTTTACAGATTCGTAAAGCAGGCCTACTCCACGTTATCTATCGCTGTACTATTGACTAGTACAGTGGTAGATAATAATAAAGATACATTATGCAATGCTAAGCCAATGTGTAAAAGCAGTACATATTTTTTTATTTACTTTTTTGTTTATTTTTTTTATTTTTTTAATCGGGTGAATATGTTGTTCATACATGATGCGTATTCACATTTGCTGTACCGTAATGAGTAATTTTCACACCCATACTGGTTCTTGACGAGTTTACAGGTATATCTACCGTGCCAGTGACCCGTCTCGAACTACCAGGACTACGTTTATGAGTATTTCTACCGCGACAGTGACGTAGTCAAGGTTAACACTCACGCACACACTACGGTACCTAATTCTACGTTTATGGACATTTCTGTCACGTAGCATTCACACTAACACCATGATGAAAACATGTTCACAACCGACTATATTTTATTTCGTTGCCGCAACCATTCTGCATAAAACAAAGCTTTGCGTAATGCACAGTGTAAGGGGGGAGTGGTAACGGGTTGACGATGAGGAACAGGACATTGTATGATGGGTACAAAGGATCTAGGAACTACAGGTGCTTGAATATCGTTTAAGTCAATCACCTCACCATGGTGATACAACTGTCGTAAGAAATTTGCCTTCTCAAACCCTTTTGTATAGACAACAGGATAATCTGAAAAAATGTCTGCAACGATGCGTACCATATTCTTGTACGGTACATTACCATCGTTCCATCGTATCCTGTGATAATGTGTTTCCAACCAGTCATTGATTTTTCGGAATTTCTGGTGCAGTCGTGCACTTTCGTATGGTGGAGCGAACAACACGATAACAAAACGTCCGGTTGTTATATCAACTGTAACGAACTCTTTGATTACATATTCATTTTTGTCACCGCGAAACGCTTCAAACTCGGCAATAACCGTCCTATTCAAGTTCATTTTTCCGAGTGACACATGTCCGCATCGAGTACGTTAATTTTTTCAAATTCCCCCTCTACTTTTCCTTCCAATACCAGTTCATCGTAAAGACGATCAAATGTTAGCTGTTGGTCGTGACGACTGCTTTCCAATCGAAAAAACGAGGGGAAAAAGAAGGATGGTGGTACATAACACCCCTTGGCTACTACCTGATTAATGTACGACTTGAAGTGATCTTGATCATAAAACAAGCGAACAAGATATTTCTTTAGTACTGTTAATAAACAACCAAAACGGATCCACTCGGGTTCTGTGAAAACAAATTTTTCGGTCTTACTACCTTTAATCCGAACAAACGTTTTCCCAAAGTTACGACTGATCATCACACTCTTCTTCTTTTCACGGTTTTCACCTTCTTCGTACAATAACATACTGGATAGTAACTGTTCACGAAAGATCAACAAGTAATTCCACTCAGAAAAGTCAAGTAATATACGTTTCTTTTTTCCGTTTGTAAACAAAACACCCGGTTCATAGTTGAGTTCTTTATACAGTCCGACGGTAACGAACTTAGAGTACGAGTTGATTGGATATGCAAGAGACAAGTAAACGTTATACTCACAATGGCTGCTGCTGCTGCTGTCACAGTCACCTTCCATCGTTGAAAAGGACTGAGGTTGTTGTTATGTAGAGATCGCTAATACCTATCTTTATAAACTAGTAGAGGGGAGAACAAGTTTTTTTATGACAAACGATGAACAGTATTCGACAACGCTGTGTACTGTACTATCCTATCGTGTATAATCAAAGCGTAAGCGGTGGTTTTATCTGGAAAATTGTTACTGGATTCAAATTCTAAACGCACATCAACGGCAGACGACTTGATTGGTTCTTCTTGTCTGGAACAATCGATGACAAACAACGGTGCTTTCGTTATAAAT
The DNA here is from genome assembly GCA_034769895.1 of Magicicada septendecula. Taxonomy (NCBI): domain Eukaryota; kingdom Metazoa; phylum Arthropoda; class Insecta; order Hemiptera; family Cicadidae; genus Magicicada; species Magicicada septendecula. Next base: position 250,443,935 of record CM068375.1, read on the forward strand.
TCATTAGGTGTCAAAAGAGGCGCTCTGTTGCGACGGTCGTAGTATGATGTTTGGAAACGTGTATACATGTCGTAGAACAGGGCGTAACGTTTTTTATCGATATCCTGGTTCAGGTTATCGTACGGATAGTATTTATCGTTCAGAAAAAGCTTGACATTCGTTAAATTGCAGTGATCAAATTCCGACGCGTTTTTCGCTATATTGTTCTTCCTATCCGTCTGAAATATTAATATTACATACCGAGGTTTTTCCAACTGTGACGATGTCTTCAAGGTCCACGAATGTCGATTTGTCGTCGGTAGAACGGGATACTCGTGCAATTCCCAACTGCGGAACGGCATCACTAGTTCATGATCCTCCTCGATGTGCTCCAATAGCGGTATTCGGTACTTGTTTGACACGCGCACATAGGGCATCTTCCAGTGTACTTTGTTTATTACGAGATTACCGTTTGCAGTTGCACCCGATTCTTTTAGCACCATTGCGTTCTGATCGGTAGAGGTACGCAACAGAATCAATTCTTGCTTAACGTTCAGCATGATGCGTGTATAGTCTTCGTTGAAACCGAGTAGCATTTTCAACGGAAGACAAAACGTAAAATCACCGGTACTCTCGTGTACTGTCAACGACTCGTCGGTTGTCGTCACCCATCCTGCATTGATTAGATGCTTTCTTTCATGCTCATTGCTCGATAGTAACAATTTCACAGTGCTCGTAATTCCAACGTTTTTTGTACGATCCACTTCCACACCGCACACTTCGTAACGGATCTCCTCAAACAAGAAAGCCATTGCATTGTTGATTAATTTCACGTTCAACGCTGTGTCGGTAGCGTTAACCTTGGTCAATGTTCCTTCGATGTACAGAAAACTCGCCGCCGGTAAAGTGAAAACATCCTGTTGTTGGATGGGTATACGTATTTCATCGTTGTTACCGTATCGGGTGGAAGCATACGGTGCGTGCGTACGATATTCGAACTCAACGATTCTGTTATCGAAAGCCGCTCCTCGTTCGATAGCTAGAATTTCACCCGACATTATTTTTATCGTATAATTTGAATCCAAGTGAAAGTAAGAAACGCTTGTTCCTTGATGTCAATCGCTTCAACGTTGAACACCGACTACCATGTTTCTTTCGTACACACTCCCTTTTTACAGGTGACGTTTGTCCGAAATACAATCCCATATTTTCAGATGCAGTCGTATCGTGATAACTTCACCGCGAAAATCGACTAAATCCCCGTCCTGATCAACGAGAGACAAAATTATGTTGTCTACACGTTGTACGTTTACCGGTAAGTATATTACGTTTGTCGGTGTTTCAACTATTTTGAAACCTGGTGCCACGGTCGGATAAAACGAATGCAACGTGTGCTGGTCCTGGCCGTCCTTGTACGCACCCTGTACGATATTACTCCGTACGTGAACGGTGTTAACTTTGATTATGTCAACGGGTACGTTCGACTCGTGTGTTATATACGCTTCCAGCTGCTGATTCTCCTTGAATCCTAACATACTTGCAATGGTATTCGGTGTATGCGAAAAGTCGATGACATGCTTACAGTAAATTTCACACTTTAATGTGTTGTTGTTTGGACGTAAACTGATTGTTCTCTCGCCTAACTGTTTCTGCAGATACGTTTCGATATCACTGATTTCGTAGGTGCCGGTAGGCAACTTGATGACGGACCACTGATCCTTGGAAATGTTTACTGGAAATGCATTATTTTTTCCTTCAGTAACGTTTGGTATTGAATTATACGATGTAAAATCCAATAGTCCAACGTACCATTCACCGTATAACTCGAGAGGTGGGAAAAAGTTACACACGAGATTCGCAGCGTCGATACCCGTCACGGTGACCGTTAGCGACGACATGCTGAAGTTTACTGATCAGAAGACGATAAAAAGTCTAAACATAAATGACCGCAGATGACCGTGTTAGGAGGTTGCTTCCGTTCATAGTTGTAACGAACGTCGGCTGTATCACCAAAATATTGCATCAGCTCGAGAGGTGGACGTAAATTACCGAACCCGTCAAAATAGTGTACTCGATTTCCACGCTTCTTGTAACATACCCAGTGGGTTCCCGGTCCGCTCTCGTCGTCCAAATTTACGATGACGCTTTCGTTCTTCCACGGCGCTGTATCCGGTAATGCGTTACGCATGTAAACACCTCTAAAATACGGTATGTTTAGCTTTTTTGCGTATACACGTAATTCATCTTCGGACAACGGGCGGAGCGGTATGTGAATTAGTTTTTTCGGTACGGACGTAGATACAATCCGGACGCAGTTCTCTTCTTTTTCCTAGCGGTTCGGACAGTTCTCTTCCTCCTCTTCTTCATCCCACCACCAGCACCACGACCACGACTACTCACATTCTTTTTATTTTTACGACGTCGACCGCTTCCTATTGCTGATTTTGCTTTCATGGCCGCTGCAACTGCTGTCGCATAAGCTCGTTCGCTGATACCCGAATCCAAAGCCTTTACCCGTCCCCACGCTTTTTCCGCGAGTTTACGATCTGCAATACGTCTACTTTCGTTGTCTTTGTATTGAGCGTAAGCGATATCGTGTTCGCGACAGGCTTCGTCTAGTTGATTGATTCCACGATCACCACGCGCTAATCTTTCTTCGAGTTTCGTGCCCGGTCCACAGAATCTGTAACCCGGCAGATGTAATTCGACAGGTAGTGCGTCCACCGCTCGATTGATAACTGACGAAACAACGGACGGTACAACGTTTTTAAGCACGTTTCCGACGCCCCACCCCTTTTTCCTCTTAACGTTGTTGTACATCGTAAACCGATCTCCAGTCTTTCTCTTCTATGTTTTTATCGTATTCATCTATTAACCTTCTTATTTCCTTCGTGTCGAGTGTCCACTCGTCTTCTGAACTACGTGGCTTAGACAATTTCAATAAGTAGTAATCCAGTTGATACTGAAATGTTTTAACGACTTTATACATCTCGCTCTTTACGTATCGTCTCACGTCATTTAATTGTTGTAAGTTAACAGCATCGCTCTCCGCAAAACCATCCGCTACGTCTGTTATTCTCTTTTCCGCTGCTTTGAAAACACCATCTTCGCCCAAGCTAACGGTGTTCTGCAACATGTATTTTACGTTAACCGCGTCATCTCCAAAAATCGGTGAACTCGCTCCCGACAACCAGCTCTGCCCAAACAAATAGCTGTTCGATACTTTTTTAATGACGTTCGAGTCTACATAGTTTTTGTTAACCGCATCGGTCGCTTGTTCCGGACTTCGAACGTTGATTACCCATCGATCTCGTGCATCGATGACCTCACCTCTCTCTTGACTCGAGTGTTGTATACAGTTGTCATCAACGTAATATTTGTTGACTACGTCTTTAACGTCTACAGGAGTATCAACATTTTTCAATCTACACCCTTTAACGTCCACGCTTTTACGTTCATCATCGAGTAGCAGACAATGTGTTTGCATATAAGTCAGAGATACAGCATCCTTTGCTGCATCCGGTTCGTTCAGATTGCGGATCTTTTTGTTTTCAACATCTATATGCCCATCATTCGTAATCTTAAATCCTACAGTATCGCGTAATTGTCTTTTTGTTTCTCGTCGCACGCTCACGGCGCTTTGATGTCTCCCGAACTTGTCCACAACCATTGTACGACTGCACGCTACAAATGATGTGCTAACCGTTTTAAGTAACGACACTGTGGTGACCATCGCGTGTGTAACACAATCGGATCGTCACCCTCTTTCCAACGAAAGATTTCTATACCGCAAAATGAACATCGAACCCTGTCAATTTCATTTGTGTAATGAAAGCCTGCGGCAACCATAGCGGTTGGACCGATGAAATGCACAGGCCATGATGTAAAGGTTTTCAGTCTTTCGTTTTCGACTTCAAAGTCAGGTGTCAAATCTAACCCGCACATGTTGACAGTGTTGACGTCAATGAGTTGTTACACCGACGTTCATAAAATTTATACGATAATGTTGGCTTCACGTAATTCCTCCACAACGGAGATGATTTCGTTGTCGTGTCCGGTGTGACCGGCGCGTTTTGAACTTACCAGCAGTCTCAACCGTTCAACCAGTTTGTTGGGATCGTTCCAGTGTACGTAATCGATACCACGTCCGCTGCGCGGTGGGAACAATCGGGCGATTATCTCTCTGTACTTTACACCTTTGTTTGTATTTATTTTAGCACCGGGTAAATGATAATGTTTATGTGCGTTAGTGTCCGACAGTATAGATTTGTACGCTGCTAAATCGTTTTCATCATAGACGCTCTTGTTGGGTTCTTTCATAAACATAAGTTCGTAGAGACCCGGTGTACCCCTGTATCGTTTTCCAGCTATGTAGAAGCTGTCGTCTTGATTGATCTCCAACACCGAATTTCCCACCATCCATTTGTCTGCAACGTTACGGATACCGTACGTATGATCCATCTTTTTTTCTCGATCATCAGATAAAGCGAGTAGTAAGTATTTCCTCGCGAGCGGACCTTCGACAGACTGTTCAACGTATTCTTGTGCTTCGTGTCGACCTTCGGGTGTTGCTAAAAACTCTTCAAGAGTCACGTTCGATGTTTCGACATCAGGAGTTTGTGCCAACACTTCCGTTCTAAGGAATCGAGGTTGTGATGGTGGTGGTGTCATCTCGACAGCTGTCTTCGTATCTTCATCTTCAACATTTATTTTTTTAATTTTATCACCGGAGACATTCAACTTTTCCGAAATCTGGGTTAACGGTTCCAAAAGAGGTTTGTACTTTCTCGTTAACGCTTCATCGCTCTCTCTGATGTCATGTTTCAACGCGCGATACTTTTGTCTTATGTTATCGCTAATTGCATCGATTTCATGTGTCAATTGCTTGTCATCCATCTTGACACTGATGACTTTCTCGCACAAACTATTCTATTTATGTATAAAACGATCGAAACCCACTCTGTATCTACCCGCGTTTATCGGTGAGTCCTTGTTGATGACTATGAATCACTAACGATCCTTCCACGCTTCGGCGCACATCGCTTTGAACTCTTCGTATTTCATATCTGTGTTAACGTGATCGTTGTAAACGTGACGTAAATTGAGATCATCTTGTCTGAAAAAAACCAAGAAATTGGCATTATCACGCACCAGTTGCTTTGGCACCAGACTGTACGTCTGACAAAGGTACAAAGTGTCCACACCGCTATGCCGTCCCATAGCGAAATATTTTCGTATGTTATTCTGCCGTTCACATACCACATCATCGAACAACATGATTGAATTAGGTACAATTTCGTGCGGAGGTGGTACTTCATCGTTTTCACTGTATGTGAAGTACATCATTCCTTCGTCAGCGAGAGCATTAAAAACGTCTTCCAACATACGATATTTTGGTTGAAATAACGATTTGGAGAACACGTACAGGTTCTGAAATCGCAGTCCGTTTGAATCGAATAACATGTTAAAGGCAACGTTTGACTTCCCGCTACATGACCCGCCGCACACGATACATCGAACTGTGTTTGAAAACAGTGGACTGTGTTTATTATATGCAACTTCACCGTTGTACTTAGCAGAGTCTACGTTCTTAACATTTTTACTTTAACGATTGTTGTTCAATCTTCATCTTAACTCGTTTACGTTCGGTTAAATACTGTGGTAATGTTATTATATCAGATCTTTTTTATGTATCCACGAATCGTGTTTACCGTCAAAGCCGAGCCAGCGCACTCGCACGCGATCACCTTTACGTTGTAATATTTTTTCAACGAGATACACATCACCAACGCTGGTTTTACTCAATTCTTGTTCATAAAACCCACCTTCCACAACGTCACCCGTGTGATCTTTCAACAAGTACGTAACCGGTACGGTTGGCTGAACTCTGTGCACTGTATATATCTCGTTCGTCCAGTTTGGTGTATAACCTTTAGCGAATGTGATTTTGTATTTACTGATACGCACTCGATCGCCTATTTTAAACTTATGTTTCTTGCTCACTTTCCGCGGTACGATATTTTTCTTATTCGTTCCAACACAATTTGCTCGTTGCTCTTGTCGACTTGTCGCGGCTTCATCTCTATAGTTCTATGCACTCTGTCGTTGTATTCCATCACCAGTTTAGGCAAAAGCGACAACCACCGATAATGGCCTTGCTCGCTGAACGCGCGGTACATGTTCGTTTTCAACGTACGATTAAATCGCTCTACGATGGACGCTTACTTCTCGCTATACGTTGAATAGTGTTTGACGTTGAATCTCTTTAGTAAAGCTTGTACGGTAGTGTTAAAGTACTCTTTCCCCTTATCCGTTTGCAGGTATTTCATTTTATTTTTTACAATTATTGGTTCGAGAGCATGTGCTACTTCAACACCCGATTTAGTTTTTAAGGGAATCGCATATGCATACTTGCTAAATGCGTTTATTACCGTCATTAGATATTTGTACCCCTTGTTCAACTTGGCATGCGGTATCATTTCCACCAAATCCGCTTGGTAGAGATCGTGTAACCCCTTCACCTCCACCGCACGTCTGGGAAAGTTCCTTCTCACCGGTCTGTGCAATTCCTTTGCAATAGTTTTGCGTACGTTTTCCATATCGCCACCCGAAACGCGAATCGCAAAATTTTGGTACGAGATATACCGTTACGTTTTCATTGAACCTCACCGACTTCATCGTCGTTACTGACAGTGTGTTGCTCCTGCAAGCGAGTCTTATATCAACGTATATCGAACGCATAATTTATAACGGATTTTCTCGCTTGCTGAATTATCTCGCGTCTGGGTTGACAGAGTTTATAATGACCGTACGCCAGTGTTGTTTCACCGTCATCCAAGACATATCGTTTGTCATCGTATGGTGACAGCGATAATTTTGTAAGCTTTCTTGTGTATATGTTATGTTTTTCGCTTTGGATAGTCTGCGCCGTAGTATAAGTTTGAGAAGTGGTCTTTACACATTGTTTATAAAGTTGATGTTTCAACTGTGTAGCTATCGCGGAACGTGGCACACCTTTCGCTACCTTTTTCTCTTTATCGTTTGCCGTAATGAATGAATAACATTTTGCGCGCAACCCGACAAATTCAAGTATCGGTATTCCATTTGTTTCGTCTTTAAAAGTACCCAACTTTTTCTTGTTTGTTTCACTATAGCACGGATGTGCCTTAGGGTACTCCGACGTGTCAAAGAGTTCGAGATGCTCCTCCATGTCTTTGTACACATCGTCGGTGCGAATGTCGTACAACAGAGAGTCAGTGTCCGTCATACATAGACGTGCACGTGACCCGTACGTATTCATCGTGAATCCGTAATGGAACCGATACATAATCAGCTTACTAATATCCAATACACTGAACCCAACGTACAAAGGTCGGTTCAGTGTAATGGATATTTTTTTCATCGTGAGACCTACCAGGTCCTCGTTATAGATGAAAAAATGTTGTAGCCTGGGGTTAGCGGTTAGTTTGTGAAGTTTCTTCTCGTTTGGAACTAACTTGAAATCGATTCGCTTCCGTACGTTTTCCAACGATTTTCCGTACGGTGCGTTATTCATTAACTTAAAAAAGTCTTTTTCAAAGGTGTTTCTGGCTTCCTTTCGTCGCTCCGTATTAAAATCGATGAAAGGTTTCAACCATACGCACTGTGTGAATGCTAACACACGGTGAATCGCTTTCAACTCCATTCCTAGTTCGAGGTAGAGTTTCAATGTTCTGTAATGAACAATGTATTTTGTCTTGTCCTCGAGGGACGTTATCAGTTTCTCTACCTTACCGTTACTACACACAAAGTCTTTTAACAGCTTCATGCGATAGCAGTACGGTGAAAGCATACTGTCCGTAATAGTACGCTTTTCAGGTGCTAAAGGGTAGTCACTGTGTAAGTCGTGTAGGTAATGTGGATACCCCAGATCGACTTCCAGGATATAACCGGTGTCACCATCGTCGCGTAACGTGTGCACGTTCAACGTATCGATCACTGTACGTTCCAACCATCGAAAACCGGACAGTGGTAAAGGCTGTGTCATAGCCGTTCCGTACAGGTTGGTACAATCGAGGTAAATTAAATAGTTATGAGGCTTGCTTGCGTCATAATCGGGAATGTACGGGTTGTTGGCCTTGGCGTACCTATTAGAAATTGCTGCTAAGCCGCCACGGATACCTCTTTCGATGTACAGGTGTACGTTTATATCGCGGAGTAACTCTAACCTAACTCCTGTCATTTTCAGCATCGCGTTCCACGCTAAACCGGCGGTGGTAAAAACGTTACACGGATCGAGTTCGTAGTACTGTAGGCTCATGTTTCGAAAGTTTTCAAATACATCAGCAAGCAGTAGTACATCCGTTTTTAAATAAAGGTCATGATAATCACCGAACGTTTGCATGTCGAAAGCCGACCAAACCGCTCGAGCGTGCGCGTAATCTTCTTCGTTTATATCCGACTCTGTCAACCCTTTGTAAAAATGTTCGCGGTCCGGTAACTGCCTCTCGTCAAATTTTGAATCGTCCGTAACGTATTCGTAAGGGTACACGCCTTTACGCAACAGTAAATTAACATTACGCGTGTAAAATTGATTAAGGATTTTAAATTTATCCGCGGATAAGTTGGAGACGAGTTTTTCAAGTGACGCGTTCATGACCGCAGAGAATCGAGAAACCGGAGCTGACCGAGTGTAACGGAGATGTAACGTTCGCTTGTAGTAGCGATACACGTTATTTCATCTTCCTTGTACTTTCCGAAACCTTGCATCAAATGATGCGAGTCATAGCCACTTAAATTATGGAAAAAAACCGGAACGTGTGTTGGTATTTTGTAATTTATATTACACGCATTGTGAGCAGCGCCTAAATAGTTTCCCGTTATGTGGCAATGGTTTCGAACCGTGTCGTCCATTAACGGCTGCTTGCACAGATGACAGTGCGTAGCGTTTCGGAATGACCGTTCATCGGCCGCTGTCATTTGGATCGGTTTATTAAACTTTCTATCGAGTCGTTGAACGTCGACTAAAAGCACACGAAGGAACGTGTCCACCACGTCTTTACCGCGGTATATTACAGGTTCCTTGACGGCGTTTCCCATCCAGTCAACTATCACATAGCAGAAACTGGCTGGTATATGATGTGCCACGTTTTTACCGGTGGTCGGAACAATAAACGATTCGAAGTCAGCGTATACCGTATAAGGTACGCGGTGACAAAGTGAAAAGTTTTTAAAATACATCCACTTTTCGTTCTCGTCAGGAAGTTTTACTTTCTGTACTGCATGCTGAGAACAGTTGCGTTCGTGTTCTTCAACTCGTTTTCGCGCCGCGTTAGTATCTTTATTGTCCGAAAATCGGTGTAGACAGTAGTTGCAGTAAAACGAAGCGCCGTTTCGTTTTGACAACGACGAAACCATACGCGAAAGGTTCCGTATGAGGCAGTAGTGAGTAGTGTTCGCGTCGGACAGTAGCAGTAGGTTTACGTGGTACTTTCGACCGCGGTGTTCAGTAATACGTAAAGGATATACCTCGCCTTCGTAGCCAAAAACGTTAACGGATATGTTTTCGTTTAATTTTTCAAAACGTTTTATCTTATTGACTGCGACGGGATAAGGTATGTCCTTCATGTTTATTTCTTCTTCGTACGGAAGGTAATGGCTAACGCGATGCGGGTTACACGCGATCGGGTGTATACCGGCGAGCACAGACCACAAGAAACACTTTTCATCTTCTAAATTTTTCACATTAATAATTCCTTTCTTACTGTGTGACAATTTCGATGGTGTAGGTAGAAAGCTCGACCCCACAAGAGGATTGTATTTTGTAATATTTATTTCCACCGACTCGACACCATTTTCGACCCACCCGCTTCCGTCACGCGTGAATTTGTCAACGGATTCCATTATTTTCTCGCTAGCTATCGAATACTGTTCATCGATATCGTCATACTGTGACTTAAGTTCTGTACGTGATCTAAATACCGCATTACAATAAATATTTTCGGTGTTTATTAATTTTTTAAAAGATACACGAACTGCTAAATACCACTTTATATAATTATTTAATGCAACGGCTTCGCTACAAATCTTATCAATAACCGTGTGTTTGTAATCTAATAATACTGTTTGTGTGTTTAGTGTATTGTCAAGTATCATAAATTTTATAGTAATTACATTACCATTGATAGCACGGTGTTCGCTGTTGCTGCCGCTGCTGCTGCTGCTGTCGGTCATTGTGAAAGGAGTGAGGCCGGCTTCGCGTAGTCGGTTCCCTATATAGACAGTCCGGTGACCGGTAACGCTGTCGCCGCGCTCCGCTCGCGAGGAGCAGCTGCGCGGGGTGGGGTGCGGGGTTGTCGTGACCGATGCGGTGTGTGCTGGAGGTGCGGGGTGGGGGTGCGGGCTAGGATGTCATCGTCCGGTCGTGACCGATGACGCGCGTTGCGGAGGGCTGGGTGGGGTGGGGAGTGAGGTGTAGGAAGCCGACGTCCGTGACCGATGCGGTGCGGGGTAAAGGTGTGGGATGGTGGTGCGGGGTAGGGAGCTAGGTTGCAGCCGGTGTCCGTGACCGAGAGGTAGGCGAGGTGCGGGGTACAGGATGCCGGCGACCTTGACCGAAGCGCGCTCGTTGAGTCGCCTCCCGCGGGATGTAGGGTGCGGGGTACGGGGGGGGCTGGGTTGTACGACCGGTCGTGACCGAAAGCAGATGGTGGCCCGAGACGACGCGGGGTGGGGTGCGGGGTGACCGTGACCGACGGACTCGAGTGTGGTGCGTGGTGGGGTGGGGGGGGGGGGGTAAACCCGGTCGTTGCGGAGCGACAGACAAAGTAATTGAACAAAATATGTAGGCGAGGTGCGGGGTGGTGGTGAGGCTTTGGGTGCGGTGTGGGGGTGCGGGGTAGGATGTCATCGTCCGGTCGTGACCGAAAGCAGATGGTGGCCCGTGACGACGCGGGGTGGGGTAGGAAGCAAAATTATAGCCGTTACCGTTGCGGTGGAGGTGCGGGGTAGGGTGTCGTGACCGAAGGAGATGACGCTTTAGAAGGAAGGAACGTGGTCGGGGGGAAACAGAATAAATACGCCAGTGTTTCCCTGTGCAGTCATCAGTACTCGCCATGGAAGGAATCGTTGCGAACGCGAAGACAGTTGAAAATTTTTTACCAAAAAGAGACTTGTCAAGTCTTTCTTTAGGAGTAAAGTATCATATAATTCACATGAAATTTGTGAAAACGAAATTCGGGGAGTCAGTTGTGGTAGATTTGGAAGATACCGGAGCCTGTCCTTAGCCGGAGGATAAACTTTTCTATGTATACCTACCTAAAAGATGGTGTGACGTATTTACAGAGGAGCAAGTGAAAGCTGTGAAGCCTTGTGTCCTATCACTATGCGTAACCTCACACACTCCGCTGGCGAACGAGAAAGTGAGCGTGCAGTTGGATATTGATTATGTGAGTATGATATTTCAGTACCACTAATAATTACTTATACAGAAGTGGTTATGTATTAATTTTTTCTCTTTTTTTCCAGACCAAATAAACGAGAACAGGATTGATTTATTATAATAATAATAGTAATAATAACATTAATAGTAAAATGTTTTTAAATGATGAAGTAGACTTCTCTATTTTTTTTGTCGTTTTTTAATGTTAACTATTCATTTTCAGAGAAAGAACAAGGTGTTGCTTGGATCTAATATTGTAGAAAAACTTTTAAACAGAGAAATAAATGGTAATAATAGATTATATTGTCAATGCAACATGATTAAATTCGATTATAATTTTAGAAATAATCGTAAGACACTGAGTAGATGGATATCAATACGAAACGAAAAGAATATTTACAAAATGAAAGTATTTATTCGTAATGAGTTTTTCAAACTCTTCAAAACATCAATTAGTTATTGTAACAACCATAATATTGAATATCTTCAAATAAAAGATTTGCTAATTGCTAAAACAAAGCTGGTTAATCAGATATACTATATGATGTATAATTTTACTGGTACAGCGTATACCTCACTAGTAAAAAAATATGAGTGGTCAAGGCATGACTCTAGCAAATGTCCGCTTCGTAACCGTTGTCGCGTCTGTTGTTATCTAAGATATCAAAATGACTTTAATTCAGAATACATGTTTTTTTTAATACCACACTAACTATCATTTGATGTGTCTACATTCTTTTGTATTTGATCAAGTATTATTAATTGTATGAAATTATATTCTGTTTTTAATTATTAAAAAACGTATGTGGTTTATAACATAAAAAATTGAGATAAACAATCATTAAAGTGTTAATTAAATTTTTATGTGTAATTAAATTTTTTAAAAGATTTCTCTCATAGTTACAGAAACCTTGTTTCGATGTTATGTGTTTGTGCGAATGCGAGGGAGATGTATGTCGTTCACCACCATATGGTGACCACTGTAACATTCTGAGTGCTTGTGAGTGGAGAGAATTTACACTCTGAAGAACAATTGTTTTAAAAAATTATTTTGACGAAAAAATGTAATTGGTTAAGGCATAATTCCACTGGATGTGCGCTTTATAAGCGTTGTTACCACTGTTATTATCTAAAATACTAAAAAGAGTTGAATTCAAGGTTTTGGTGTACCATTTTACACATGTAGTTAACACCATATTAATTATCATTTGATGTGTGTCTACATTCAGTATGTTATTATTAATATATTACACATCAACATTGTAATATTGTATGTTATTAATTATTATTTTGTTAATTATATGTGTGTGTGTGTGTGTGTATGTGTGTGTATATATACATATATATATATAGAGAGAGAGAGAGAGAGAGAACCTTCAAGGCTGCAAAAGAGAGAGAAAGCGAGAGAGAAAAAAGATTATTTTGTATAATTATGTAAATATATATATATATAAATATAGATAAAGTGTCTATTTTGTTTAGTTATGTATATAGAGAGAGGGCGTATGTTTTGCTCAATTATAATTGTCTTGTGAATATAGAACATGTGTGTGTAGAGAGAGAAAAAACTTATAGCTTATGATTTGATTGTAAAAGCTTTTGATATTATTAAAAATTATATATACATATAAACCATAACCTATGTTATTTTTATTATTATACCCCTTATACAAAACAATTATTCCTATCATACTTGAATAATCGCAAAAGCAGTAGAGATGTAGTAAGTCTCTCATATGGAATGTAACAGCAAAGAAACCGGTTTTTATAGTAGAGAAAGAGCGCTGCAAGTTACAACAGCTTGCCTGAGCCAGCTCTACGTCAACCTCACACACACACACACAGCTTTATAAAACACGGACGCCAGCTATCAGTTCCTCTTTGAATACATTAACGGAACGTGGTAGTGTTTCACACACACACCGCTTGTACCAGCTTAGATGCTGTTTGACTGGTTTACAGGAGAATCGTCACAGGAGTAAATATATTTATTCAGTTAACAATTTTAGTAACGCATAATAAGAATATATGTTTTCTAAACAGTATTCAAATCGATGCATCTGTTTTATGTTAACACAATATAAACATTATAATAATACAATATCCGGTTTTGAGTACCGGAGGAACCGCGTCGGGATGTCATTAATCACCAAATTTCGGAACCCGTCAGGTACCTATTGTCCTAAATTTTAACCGATCAATTTCGCGTAACGGTTTCTCCTCCCCGTCCAGAGTTTAGACATACAGGACTTGTTTTAGGGTGTACCCCCCATCCGTTGATTTAAACATTTCGGGTACTAAATTTCAGACACCGAAAATTTGGGGTACCCCCATCCGTTGATTTAAACATTTCAGACATCACGTCCTCTACGTCGTCGTCATGTGGGCGTACCCACAAATTTCGGGTACCCCCATCCGTTGTTTTAATCATTTAGGGTACCAAAATTCTGACATTAAAAAAATTTCGAGAGAGAACGATTATTTTGTTACATCAAAATAAACCAGAACGCGGAAGTGTTTTAACATTCGGACACCAGCTGCCAGGGCCTCTGTCATGAACTGGAACCCGGTTAGGGCGTACCCACAAATTTCGGGTACCCCCATCCGTTGATTTAAACATTTCGGATAACGGTACCCGATGCCCCCAAAATTTCGAGTAACGGTACCCGATGACATAGCCTCTGCGCGTCCGGGCAACCGCCGAATTCCGGGTACCCCCATCCGCTACACATTGTTTTCGGCTACCAAATTTTGAACATGCAGAAACCACGGCCTCCGTGACGTCTTGAAACAGGTTTTAGCCATGCGGACGCCAGCGACTTGAGCCTCTGTATGACGTCATGAACTGGAACACGGAAGTGTTTCAGTCACACATACACACACATACACACACACACACAAAACAGTGACGTCACATGGACAGCTCGGACACCAGCTGCCAGTGCCTATATGACGTCATGAACTGGAACCCGGTAGTGTTTTCAACTGGAACCCGGAAGTGTTTTCTAACGCTCACTTTCCCTCTACTTACTACGTTATGGGCAAAAAAGTAGTAGTTTGTTGTTAAAATTCCTTTCCAGGCTGTTTGGCCGTAGTCCAATGTTTTCTGCAAAACCAGACGTTTCGGCAGTGCCGTCGACTGCCATCATCAGTGAAAATCGAGTGCGATAACGTGTGCTGGTATACGTTAGTGACCACAGTACTGTGGTTAAGGCTGAAGCAATAAGTAGAAAGAAGTAGTTTCTATGAAAATATTTCATTCCAAAAATTATTTTAAATATAAATCTTAGAACATGGAAGTCATGTATGGTTCTCCATACCGATATTTACTATGGCAAACGATAACAGCCGCAAATTCAAACGGAATCAAATAACGTTTCGCATAGAGTCCTGATTTGTAGAGTTCTGAAGACCTGTTGATTTTGGTGAAGATCGGTTAAGGAAAAGGGGTAGTTTACCTGCAACGTTTCATGTTGTAACAAGGGTAATTTTTCTATGACGAACGATAACTGCCGTAAATTTAAACATAATGAAATAATGTTTTGCATACTTCCCTACATTGTAGAGAACTCAAGGCCTGTTGATTTTGGTGAAGAGGGAAAGGGGTAGTTTACCTGCAACATTTTATGCTGTAACAAGAGAAATTTTTTCATGACAAACGATAACTGCCGTAAATTCAAACAGAATCAAATAATTTTTTACATATGTGCGTGAGTTGTAGAAGACTCAAGGCCTATTGATTTTGGTGACGATCGGTTACGGGGAAAGGGTAGTTTACCAGAAACTTTTGTTGTTGTAACAGAGTAAAGTACTTAATTTTGATAAATAAAGTATCCTGATAAGATCTTAATAATCCACTGTAGAAACGTAGATGAAATATTTATAAATGAAGAGGCTAGTTGAACGGGGTGGGGGTGATTTTCTATAAAGGAAAATTATAGTTGAAGGAGGAGGGGATCATTTTTATTTATTTGTCATGTGTACTACGTTATCGGCAACAAAGAAGTAGTTTGTTGTTAAAATTCCTTCCTGGGCTGTTTGGGCTTGATCCAATGTTTTCTACAAAACCAGACGTTTCGGCAGTGCTATCGACTGTCATCGTCAGTGAAAATTGAGTGCACTATCGTGAGGTGGTATACGTTAGTGATCACAGTACTGTGGTTAAGGCTGAAGAAAGAAGTAGTTTCTATGGAAATAGTTCATTTCGAAAAGTATTTTAAATATAAATCTTAGAACATGGAAGTCATGTATGGTTCTCCGTGCCGATATCTTACTCATGCCTTTGAATCTCCACGGATTACTTTTGACCTTCTCGCTGACCATAGTTGGAACCACTGACTTAAGACACAGCAGACAAAAATTTGTTTGAATGAGAAAATAGTACTTTTTCTTTAATGCCGGACTTTAATGAAAGAAAAATGTTACAAAAATGTATAGAAATTATGCTACAAATATGTTGTTTTACTTCCATGTCCCATAAGGAAATGTTAGTATGGTGATGGCGAAAAAATCGTGTTCGAGATAAGGGCTGATTCTGATTATACTACTCTCAAAACATGAAGAAAAGTCAGTTTTCAAAAATTGTCTGTGTGTGTGTGTGTGTCTGTGTCTGTGTGTAGAATTTTTTCTACGGCAAACGATAACAGCCGCACATTCAAACTGAATCAAATAACTTTTTGCACACATCTCTGAATTGTAGAGGAGTCAAGGCCTATTGGTTTTGGTTAAGATCGGTTACGGGAAAGGGGTAGTTTACCGGCAACATTTTATGTTTTAACAAGGGTAATTTTTTCTACGACGAACGATAACTGCCGTAAATTCAAAGAGAATCAAATAATATTTTGCATACGTTCCTGAGTTGTATCATCTGAAGGTCTATTGATCTTGGTGAAGATCGGTTAAGGGAAAGGGGTAGTTTACCTGCCACCTTTAATGTTTTAACAAGAGTAATTGTTTCTATGACGAATGATAACTGTCGCACATAAAAACAGAATCAAATAATGTTTTGCATGCATTCCTGATATGTAGAGGACTCAAGACCTATTGATTTTGGTGAAGATGAGTTTAGAGACAGGGGTTGTTTACCCGCAACGTTTTATGGTTTTATGTCATAACAAGGTAAATTTTTTTCTATGACGAACGATAACTGCTATAAATTCAAACGTAATCAAATAAGTTTTTGCATACAACCCTAAATTGTAGAGAACTCAAGGGCTGTTGATTTTGGTGAAGATCGGTTAAGGGAAAGGGTTAGTTTACCTGCAACATTTTATGTTTTTGCATACAACCCTAAATTGTAGAGAACTCAAGGGCTGTTGATTTTGGTGAAGATCGGTTAAGGGAAAGGGGTAGTTTACCGGCAACATTTTATGTTGTAACAAGAGAAATTTTCTAATGACGAACTATAACTGCCGTAAATTCCAACAGAATCAAATAATTTTTTACCTATGTGCCTGAGTTGTAGAAGACTCAAGGCCTATTGATTTTGGTGAAGATCGGTTACGGGGAAAGGGTAGTTTACCCGAAACATTTTTTGTTGTAACAAGAGTAAAGTCCTTAATTTTGATAAATAAAGTATCCTGATAAGAAGATCTTAATAATCCACTGTAGAAACGTAGACGAAATATCTATAAATGAAAAGGCTAGTTGAACGAGGTGGGGGTGATTTTCTATAAATAAAAATTATAGTTGAAGGGGGAGGGGATAATTTTTACTTCCATGTTCCACAAGGAAATGGAAGTATGGTGATGGAAAAAAAATCATGGTCGAGATTATTGCAGATTCTGATTGTCAAACCCTCAAAACATGAAAACAGTCATTTTTCGAAATGTGTGTGTGTGTGGGGGGGGTGTAGAGTACTCAAGACCTATTGTATGAAAAAATTCATACAGAATCGAATAATTGTTTGCATACAGCCCTGAAATGTAGAGGATTCAAGGCCTATTGATTTTAGTGAAGATCGTTGAAGGGGGAGGGGAAGTTTACCTGCAACGTTTTATGTTTTAACAAGGGTAAAGTACTTAAATTTGATAAATAAAGTATCCTGAAAAGCAGATCATAATAATCTGTAGAAACGTAGATGAAATATCTATAAATGAAGAGGTGGGGGCAATTTTCTATAAATGAAGGGGGGTAATTTTCTATAAATGAAATTTATTGTTGAAGGGGGAGGGGATACTTTTTATTTATATGTCATGTGTACTACGTTATCGGCAACAAAGAAGTAGTTTGTTTTTAAAATTCCTTCCCGGGCTATTTGGCGTGGTCCAATGTTTTCTACAAAACCAACCGTTTCGTACTATCGACTGTCATCATCAGTGAAAATCGAGTGCGCTAACGTGAGGTGGTATACGATAGTGACGACAGTACTGTGGTTAA
Organism: Magicicada septendecula; assembly: GCA_034769895.1. Taxonomy (NCBI): domain Eukaryota; kingdom Metazoa; phylum Arthropoda; class Insecta; order Hemiptera; family Cicadidae; genus Magicicada; species Magicicada septendecula. The sequence goes on from CM068375.1 coordinate 250,461,711, forward strand.
GGCTGAAGAAAGAAGCAGTTTCTATGAAAATATTTCATTTCAAAAATGATTTTAAATATAAATCTTAGAACATGGAAGTCATGTATGGTTCTCCATACCGATATTTAATATGGCAAACGATAACAGCCGCAAATTCAAACAGAATCAAATAATGTTTCGCATAGAGTCCTGAATTGTAGAGTTCTGAAGACCTGTTGATTTTGGTGAAGATCGGTTAAGGAAAAGGGGTAGTTTACCAGCAACGTTTCATGTTGTAACAAGGGTAATTTTTTCTATGACGAACGATAACTGCCGTAAATTTAAAAATAATGAAATAATGTTTTGCATACTTCCCTACATTGTAGAGAACTGAAGGCCTGTTGATTTTGGTGAAGAGGGAAAGGGGTAGTTTACCTGCAACATTTTATGCTGTAACAAGAGGAATTTTTTCATGACGAACAATAACTGCCGTAAATTCAAACAGAATCAAATAATTTTTTACATATGTGCGTGAGATGTAGAAGACTCAAGGCCTATTGATTTTGGTGACGATCGGTTACGGGGAAAGGGTAGTTTACCGGAAACTTTTTTTGTTGTAACAGAGTAAAGTACTTAATTTTGATAAATAAAGTATCCTGATAAGAAGATCTTAATAATCAACTGTAGAAACGTACATGAAATATTTATAAATGAAGAGGCTAGTTGAACGGGGTGGGGGTGATTTTCTATAAAGGAAAATTATAGTTGAAGGAGGAGGGGATCATTTTTATTTATTTGTCATGTGTACTACGTTATCGGCAACAAAGAAGTAGTTTGTTGTTAAAATTCCTTCCTGGGCTGTTTGGGCTTGATCCAATGTTTTCTACAAAACCAGACGTTTCGGCAGTGCTATCGACTGTCATCGTCAGTGAAAATTGAGTGCACTATCGTGAGGTGGTATACGTTAGTGATCACAGTACTGTGGTTAAGGCTGAAGAAAGAAGTAGTTTCTATGGAAATAGTTCATTTCGAAAAGTATTTTAAATATAAATCTTAGAACATGGAAGTCATGTATGGTTCTCCATGCCGATATTTTACTCATGCCTTTGAATCTCCACGGATTACTTTTGACCTTCTCGCTGACCATAGTTGGAACCACTGGCTTAAGACACAGCAGACAAAAATTTGTTTAAATGAGAAAATAGTACTTTTTCTTTAATGCCAGACTTTAATGAAAGAAAAATGTTACAAAAATGTATAGAAATTATGCTAAAAACATGTTGTTTTACTTCCATGTCCCATAAGGAAATGTTAGTATGGTGATGGCGAAAAAATCGTGTTCGAGATAAGGGCTGATTCTGATTATACTACTCTCAAAACATGAAGAAAAGTCAGTTTTCAAAAATTGTCTGTGTGTGTGTGTCTGTGTCTGTGTGTAGAATTTTTTTTACGGCAAACGATAACAGCCGCACATTCAAACTGAATCAAATAACTTTTTGCACACATCTCTGAATTGTAGAGGACTCAAGGCCTATTGGTTTTGGTTAAGATCGGTTACGGGAAAGGGGTAGTTTACCGGCAACATTTTATATTTTAACAAGGGTAATTTTTTCTACGACGAACGATAACTGCCGTAAATTCAAAGAGAATCAACTAATATTTTGCATACGTTCCTGAGTTGTAATCATCTGAAGGTCTGTTGATCTTGGTGAAGATCGGTTAAGGGAAAGGGGTAGTTTACCTGCCACCTTTAATGTTTTAACAAGAGTAATTGTTTCTATGACGAATGATAACTGTCGCACATTAAAACAGAATCAAATAATGTTTTGCATGCATTCCTGATATGTAGAGGACTCAAGACCTATTGATTTTGGTGAAAATGAGTTTTTGAGACAGGGGTTGTTTACGCGCAACGTTTTATGGTTTTATGTCATAACAAGGTTAATTTTTTTCTATGACGAACGATAACTGCCATAAATTCAAACGTAATCAAATAAGTTTTTGCATAAAACCCTAAATTGTAGAGAACTCAAGGGCTGTTGATTTTGGTGAAGATCGGTTAAGGGAAAGGGTTAGTTTACCAGCGACATTTTATGTTTTTGCATACAACCCTAAATTGTAGAGAACTCAAGGGCTGTTGATTTTGGTGAAGATCGGTTAAGGGAAAGGAGTAGTTTACCTGCAACATTTTATGTTGTAACAAGAGAAATTTTTTAATGACGAACTATAACTGCCGTAAATTCCAACAGAATCAAATAATTTTTTACCTATGTGCCTGAGTTGTAGAAGACTCAAGGCCTACTGATTTTGGTGAAGATCGGTTACGGGGAAAGGGTAGTTTACCCGAAACATTTTTTGTTGTAACAAGAGTAAAGTCCTTAATTTTGATAAATAAAGTATCCTGATAAGAAGATCTTAATAATCCACTGTAGAAACGTAGACGAAATATCTATAAATGAAAAGGCTAGTTGATCGATGTGGGGATGATTTTCTATAAAGGAAAATTATAGTTGAAGGGGGAGGGGATAATTTTTACTTCCATGTTCCACAAGGAAATGGAAGTATGGTGATGGAAAAAAAATCGTGGTCGAGATTATTGCAGATTCTGAATGTACTACCCTCAAAACATGAAAACAGTCATTTTTCGAGATGTGTGTGTGTGTGTGGGGGGGGGTAGAGTACTCAAGACCTATTGTATGAAAAAATTCATACAGAATCGAATAATTGTTTGCATACAGCCCTGAAATGTAGAGGATTCAAGGCCTATTGATTTTAGTGAAGATCGTTGAAGGGGGAGGGGAAGTTTACATACAACGTTTTATGTTTTAACAAGGGTAAAGTACTTAAATTTGATAAATAAAGTATCCTGAAAAGCAGATCATAATAATCTGTAGAAACGTAGATGAAATATCTATAAATGGAGAGGTGGGGGCAATTTTCTATAAATGAAGGGGGGTAATTTTCTATAAATGAAATTTATTGTTGAAGGGGGAGGGGATACTTTTTATTTATATGTCATGTGTACTACGTTATCGACAACAAAGAAGCAGTTTGTTTTTAAAATTCCTTCCCGGGCTATTTGGCGTGGTCCAATGTTTTCTACAAAACCAACCGTTTCGTACTATCGACTGTCATCATCAGTGAAAATCGAGTGCGCTAACGTGAGGTGGTATACGATAGTGACGACAGTACTGTGGTTAAGGCTGAAGAAAGAAGAAGTTTCTATGAAAATATTTCATTTCAAAAATGATTTTAAATATAAATCTTAGAACATGGAAGTCATGTATGTCTCTCCATACCTATATTTATATGTGTACTACGTTATGGGCAAAAAAGTAGTAGTTTGTTGTTAAAATTCCTTTCCAGGCTGTTTGGCCGTAGTCCAATGTTTTCTGCAAAACCAGACGTTTCGGCAGTGCCGTCGACTTCCATCATCAGTGAAAATCGAGTGCGATAACGTGTGGTGGTATACGTTAGTGACCACAGTACTGTGGTTAAGGCTGAAGCAATAAGTAGAAAGAAGTAGTTTCTATGAAAATATTTCATTCCAAAAATTATTTTAAATATAAATCTTAGAACATGGAAGTCATGTATGGTTCTCCATACCGATATTTACTATGGCAAACGATAACAGCCGCAAATTCAAACAGAATCAAATAATGTTTCGCATAGAGTCCTGAATTGTAGAGTTCTGAAGACCTGTTGATTTTGGTGAAGATCGGTTAAGGAAAAGGGGTAGTTTACCAGCAACGTTTCATGTTGTAACAAGGGTAATTTTTTCTATGACGAACGATAACTGCCGTAAATTTAAAAATAATGAAATAATGTTTTGCATACTTCCCTACATTGTAGAGAACTGAAGGCCTGTTGATTTTGGTGAAGAGGGAAAGGGGTAGTTTACCTGCAACATTTTATGCTGTAACAAGAGAAATTTTTTCATGACGAACAATAACTGCCGTAAATTCAAACAGAATCAAATAATTTTTTACATATGTGCGTGAATTGTAGAAGACTCAAGGCCTATTGATTTTGGTGACGATCGGTTACGGGGAAAGGGTAGTTTACCTGAAACTTTTTTTGTTGTAACAGAGTAAAGTACTTAATTTTGATAAATAAAGTATCCTGATAAGAAGATCTTAATAATCCACTGTAGAAACGTAGATGAAATATTTATAAATGAAGAGGCTAGTTGAACGGGGTGGGGGTGATTTTCTATAAAGGAAAATTATAGTTGAAGGAGGAGGGGATCATTTTTATTTATTTGTCATGTGTACTACGTTATCGGCAACAAAGAAGTAGTTTGTTGTTAAAATTCCTTCCTGGGCTGTTTGGGCTTGATCCAATGTTTTCTACAAAACCAGACGTTTCGGCAGTGCTATCGACTGTCATCGTCAGTGAAAATTGAGTGCACTATCGTGAGGTGGTATACGTTAGTGATCACAGTACTGTGGTTAAGGCTGAAGAAAGAAGTAGTTTCTATGGAAATAGTTCATTTCGAAAAGTATTTTAAATATAAATCTTAGAACGTGGAAGTCATGTATGGTTCTCCATGCCGATATTTTACTCATGCCTTTGAATCTCCACGGATTACTTTTGACCTTCTCGCTGACCATAGTTGGAACCACTGACTTAAGACACAGCAGACAAAAATTTGTTTGAATGAGAAAATAGTACTTTTCTTTAATGCCGGACTTTAATGAAAGAAAAATGTTACAAAAATGTATAGAAATTATGCTACAAATATGTTGTTTTACTTCCATGTCCCATAAGGAAATGTTAGTATGGTGATGGCGAAAAAATCGTGTTCGAGATAAGGGCTGATTCTGATTATACTACTCTCAAAACATGAAGAAAAGTCAGTTTTCAAAAATTGTCTGTGTGTGTGTGTCTGTGTCTGTGTGTAGAATTTTTTTTACGGCAAACGATAACAGCCGCACATTCAAACTGAATCAAATAACTTTTTGCACACATCTCTGAATTGTAGAGGACTCAAGGCCTATTGGTTTTGGTTAAGATCGGTTACGGGAAAGGGGTAGTTTACCGGCAACATTTTATGTTTTAACAAGGGTAATTTTTTCTACGACGAACTATAACTGCCGTAAATTCAAAGAGAATCAAATAATATTTTGCATACGTTCCTGAGTTGTAATCATCTGAAGGTCTATTATCCGATCTTGGTGAAGATCGGTTAAGGGAAAGGGGTAGTTTACCTGCCACCTTTAATGTTTTAACAAGAGTAATTGTTTCTATGACGAATGATAACTGTCGCACATTAAAACAGAATCAAATTTTTTTTTGCATGCATTCCTGATATGTAGAGGACTCAAGACCTATTGATTTTGGTGAAGATGAGTTTAGAGATAGGGGTTGTTTACCCGCAACGTTTTATGGTTTTATGTCATAACAATGTTAATTTTTTTCTATGACGAACGATAACTGCCATTAATTCAAACGTAATCAAATAAGTTTGTGCATACAACCCTAAATTGTAGAGAACTCAAGGGCTGTTGATTTTGGTGAAGATCGGTTAAGGGAAAGGGTTAGTTTACCTGCAACATTTTATGTTTTTGCATACCACCCTAAATTGTAGAGAACTCAAGGGCTGTTTATTTTGGTGAAGATCGGTTACGGGGAAAGGGTAGTTTACCCGAAACATTTTTTGTTGTAACAAGAGTAAAGTCCTTAATTTTGATAAATAAAGTATCCTGATAAGAAGATCTTAATAATCCACTGTAGAAACGTAGACGAAATATCTATAAATGAAAAGGCTAGTTGAACGAGGTGGGGGTGATTTTCTATAAATGAAAATTATAGTTGACGGGGGAGGGGATAATTTTTACTTCCATGTTCCACAAGGAAATGGAAGTATGGTGATGGAAAAAAAATCGTGGTCGAGATTATTGCAGATTCTGATTGTACTACACTCAAAACAGGAAAACAGTCATTTTTCGAAATGTGTGTGTGTGTGGGGGGGGGTGTAGAGTACTCAAGACCTATTGTATGAAAACATTCATACAGAATCGAATAATTGTTTGCATACATCCCTGAAATGTAGAGGATTCAAGGCCTATTGATTTTAGTGAAGATCGTTGAAGGGGGAGGGGAAGTTTACCTGCAACGTTTTATGTTTTAACAAGGGTAAAGTACTTAAATTTGATAAATAAAGTATCCTGAAAAGCAGATCATAATAATCTGTAGAAACGTAGATGAAATATTTATAAATGAAGAGGTGGGGCCAATTTTCTATAAATGAAGGGGCGTAATTTTCTATAAATGAAATTTATTGTTGAAGGGGGAGGGGACACTTTTTATTTATATGTCATGTGTACTACGTTATCGGCAACAAAGAAGTAGTTTGTTTTTAAAATTCCTTCCCGGGCTATTTGGCGTGGTCCAATGTTTTCTACAAAACCAACCGTTTCGTACTATCGACTGTCATCATCAGTGAAAATCGAGTGCGCTAACGTGAGGTGGTATACGATAGTGACGACAGTACTGTGGTTAAGGCTGAAGAAAGAAGCAGTTTCTATGAAAATATTTCATTTCAAAAATGATTTTAAATATAAATCTTAGAACATGGAAGTCATGTATGTGTCTCCATACCTATATTTATATGTGTACTACGTTATGGGCAAAAAAGTAGTAGTTTGTTGTTAAAATTCCTTTCCAGGCTGTTTTGCCGTAGTCCAATGTTTTCTGCAAAACCAGACGTTTCGGCAGTGCCGTCGACTGCCATCATCAGTGAAAATCGAGTGCGATAACGTGTGGTGGTATACGTTAGTGACCACAGTACTGTGGTTAAGGCTGAAGCAATAAGTAGAAAGAAGTAGTTTCTATGAAAATATTTCATTCCAAAAATTATTTTAAATATAAATCTTAGAACATGGAAGTCATGTATGGTTCTCCATACCGATATTTACTATGGCAAACGATAACAGCCGCAAATTCAAACAGAATCAAATAATGTTTCGCATAGAGTCCTGAATTGTAGAGTTCTGAAGACCTGTTGATTTTGGTGAAGATCGGTTAAGGGAAAGGGGTAGTTTACCTGCAACGTTTCATGTTGTAACAAGGGTAATTTTTCTATGACGAACGATAACTGCCGTAAATTTAAACATAATGAAATAATGTTTTGCATACTTCCCTACATTGTAGAGAACTCAAGGCCTGTTGATTTTGGTGAAGAGGGAAAGGGGTAGTTTACCTGCAACATTTTATGCTGTAACAAGAGAAATTTTTTCATGACGAACGATAACTGCCGTAAATTCAAACAGAATCAAATAATTTTTTACATATGTGCGTGAGTTGTAGAAGACTCAAGGCCTATTGATTTTGGTGACGATCGGTTACGGGGAAAGGGTAGTTTACCAGAAACTTTTGTTGTTGTAACAGAGTAAAGTACTTAATTTTGATAAATAAAGTATCCTGATAAGATCTTAATAATCCACTGTAGAAACGTAGATGAAATATTTATAAATGAAGAGGCTAGTTGAACGGGGTGGGGGTGATTTTCTATAAAGGAAAATTATAGTTGAAGGAGGAGGGGATCATTTTTATTTATTTGTCATGTGTACTACGTTATCGGCAACAAAGAAGTAGTTTGTTGTTAAAATTCCTTCCTGGGCTGTTTGGGCTTGATCCAATGTTTTCTACAAAACCAGACGTTTCGGCAGTGCTATCGACTGTCATCGTCAGTGAAAATTGAGTGCACTATCGTGAGGTGGTATACGTTAGTGATCACAGTACTGTGGTTAAGGCTGAAGAAAGAAGTAGTTTCTATGGAAATAGTTCATTTCGAAAAGTATTTTAAATATAAATCTTAGAACATGGAAGTCATGTATGGTTCTCCGTGCCGATATCTTACTCATGCCTTTGAATCTCCACGGATTACTTTTGACCTTCTCGCTGTAGATAGTTGGAACCACTGACTTAAGACACAGCAGACAAAAATTTGTTTGAATGAGAAAATAGTACTTTTTCTTTAATGCCGGACTTTAATGAAAGAAAAATGTTACAAAAATGTATAGAAATTATGCTACAAATATGTTGTTTTACTTCCATGTCCCATAAGGAAATGTTAGTATGGTGATTGCGAAAAAATCGTGTTCGAGATAAGGGCTGATTCTGATTATACTACTCTCAAAACATGAAGAAAAGTCAGTTTTCAAAAATTGTCTGTGTGTGTGTGTCTGTGTCTGTGTGTAGAATTTTTTTTACGGCAAACGATAACAGCCGCACATTCAAACTGAATCAAATAACTTTTTGCACACATCTCTGAATTGTAGAGGACTCAAGGCCTATTGGTTTTGGTTAAGATCGGTTACGGGAAAGGGGTAGTTTACCGGCAACATTTTATGTTTTAACAAGGGTAATTTTTTCTACGACGAACTATAACTGCCGTAAATTCAAAGAGAATCAAATAATATTTTGCATACGTTCCTGAGTTGTAATCATCTGAAGGTCTATTATCCGATCTTGGTGAAGATCGGTTAAGGGAAAGGGGTAGTTTACCTGCCACCTTTAATGTTTTAACAAGAGTAATTGTTTCTATGACGAATGATAACTGTCGCACATTAAAACAGAATCAAATTTTTTTTTGCATGCATTCCTGATATGTAGAGGACTCAAGACCTATTGATTTTGGTGAAGATGAGTTTAGAGATAGGGGTTGTTTACCCGCAACGTTTTATGGTTTTATGTCATAACAATGTTAATTTTTTTCTATGACGAACGATAACTGCCATTAATTCAAACGTAATCAAATAAGTTTGTGCATACAACCCTAAATTGTAGAGAACTCAAAGGCTGTTGATTTTGGTGAAGATCGGTTAAGGGAAAGGGTTAGTTTACCTGCAACATTTTATGTTTTTGCATACCACCCTAAATTGTAGAGAACTCAAGGGCTGTTGATTTTGGTGAAGATCGGTTACGGGGAAAGGGTAGTTTACCCGAAACATTTTTTGTTGTAACAAGAGTAAAGTCCTTAATTTTGATAAATAAAGTATCCTGATAAGAAGATCTTAATAATCCACTGTAGAAACGTAGACGAAATATCTATAAATGAAAAGGCTAGTTGAACGAGGTGGGGGTGATTTTCTATAAATGAAAATTATAGTTGACGGGGGAGGGGATAATTTTTACTTCCATGTTCCACAAGGAAATGGAAGTATGGTGATGGAAAAAAAATCGTGGTCGAGATTATTGCAGATTCTGATTGTACTACCCTCAAAACACGAAAACAGTCATTTTTCGAAATGTGTGTGTGTGTGGGGGGGGGTGTAGAGTACTCAAGACCTATTGTATGAAAACATTCATACAGAATCGAATAATTGTTTGCATACAGCCCTGAAATGTAGAGGATTCAAGGCCTATTGATTTTAGTGAAGATCGTTGAAGGGGGAGGGGAAGTTTACCTGCAACGTTTTATGTTTTAACAAGGGTAAAGTACTTAAATTTGATAAATAAAGTATCCTGAAAAGCAGATCATAATAATCTGTAGAAACGTAGATGAAATATTTATAAATGAAGAGGTGGGGCCAATTTTCTATAAATGAAGGGGCGTAATTTTCTATAAATGAAATTTATTGTTGAAGGGGGAGGGGACACTTTTTATTTATATGTCATGTGTACTACGTTATCGGCAACAAAGAAGTAGTTTGTTTTTAAAATTCCTTCCCGGGCTATTTGGCGTGGTCCAATGTTTTCTACAAAACCAACCGTTTCGTACTATCGACTGTCATCATCAGTGAAAATCGAGTGCGCTAACGTGAGGTGGTATACGATAGTGACGACAGTACTGTGGTTAAGGCTGAAGAAAGAAGCAGTTTCTATGAAAATATTTCATTTCAAAAATGATTTTAAATATAAATCTTAGAACATGGAAGTCATGTATGTGTCTCCATACCTATATTTATATGTGTACTACGTTATGGGCAAAAAAGTAGTAGTTTGTTGTTAAAATTCCTATCCAGGCTGTTTTGCCGTAGTCCAATGTTTTCTGCAAAACCAGACGTTTCGGCAGTGCCGTCGACTGCCATCATCAGTGAAAATCGAGTGCGATAACGTGTGGTGGTATACGTTAGTGACCACAGTACTGTGGTTAAGGCTGAAGCAATAAGTAGAAAGAAGTAGTTTCTATGAAAATATTTCATTCCAAAAATTATTTTAAATATAAATCTTAGAACATGGAAGTCATGTATGGTTCTCCATACCGATATTTACTATGGCAAACGATAACAGCCGCAAATTCAAACAGAATCAAATAATGTTTCGCATAGAGTCCTGAATTGTAGAGTTCTGAAGACCTGTTGATTTTGGTGAAGATCGGTTAAGGGAAAGGGGTAGTTTACCTGTAACGTTTCATGTTGTAACAAGGGTAATTTTTTCTATGACGAACGATAACTGCCGTAAATTTAAACATAATGAAATAATGTTTTGCATACTTCCCTACATTGTAGAGAACTCAAGGCCTGTTGATTTTGGTGAAGAGGGAAAGGGGTAGTTTACCTGCAACATTTTATGCTGTAACAAGAGAAATTTTTTCATGACGAACGATAACTGCCGTAAATTCAAACAGAATCAAATAATTTTTTACATATGTGCGTGAGTTGTAGAAGACTCAAGGCCTATTGATTTTGGTGACGATCGGTTACGGGGAAAGGGTAGTTTACCAGAAACTTTTGTTGTTGTAACAGAGTAAAGTACTTAATTTTGATAAATAAAGTATCCTGATAAGATCTTAATAATCCACTGTAGAAACGTAGATGAAATATTTATAAATGAAGAGGCTCGTTGAACTGGGTGGGGGTGATTTTCTATAAAGGAAAATTATAGTTGAAGGAGGAGGGGATCATTTTTATTTATTTGTCATGTGTACTACGTTATCGGCAACAAAGAAGTAGATTGTTGTTAAAATTCCTTCCTGGGCTGTTTGGGCTTGATCCAATGTTTTCTACAAAACCAGACGTTTCGGCAGTGCTATCGACTGTCATCGTCAGTGAAAATTGAGTGCACTATCGTGAGGTGGTATACATTAGTGATCACAGTACTGTGGTTAAGGCTGAAGAAAGAAGTAGTTTCTATGGAAATAGTTCATTTCGAAAAGTATTTTAAATATAAATCTTAGAACATGGAAGTCATGTATGGTTCTCCGTGCCAATATTTTACTCATGCCTTTGAATCTCCACGGATTACTTTTGACCTTCTCGCTGACCATAGTTGGAACCACTGACTTAAGACACAGCAGACAAAAATTTGTTTGAATGAGAAAATAGTACTTTTTCTTTAATGCCGGACTTTAATGAAAGAAAAATGTTACAAAAATGTATAGAAATTATGCTACAAATATGTTGTTTTACTTCCATGTCCCATAAGGAAATGTTAGTATGGTGATGGCGAAAAAATCGTGTTCGAGATAAGGGCTGATTCTGATTATACTACTCTCAAAACATGAAGAAAAGTCAGTTTTCAAAAATTGTCTGTGTGTGTGTGTCTGTGTGTCTGTGTCTGTGTCTGTGTGTAGAATTTTTTCTACGGCAAACGATAACAGCCGCACATTCAAACTGAATCAAATAACTTTTTGCACACATCTCTGAATTGTAGAGGACTCAAGGCCTATTGGTTTTGGTTAAGATCGGTTACGGGAAAGGGGTAGTTTACCAGAAACTTTTTTTGTTGTAACAGAGTAAAGTACTTAATTTTGATAAATAAAGTATCCTGATAAGAAGATCTTAATAATCCACTGTAGAAACGTAGATGAAATATTTATAAATGAAGAGGCTAGTTGAACGGGGTGGGGGTGATTTTCTATAAAGGAAAATTATAGTTGAAGGAGGAGGGGATCATTTTTATTTATTTGTCATGTGTACTACGTTATCGGCAACAAAGAAGTAGTTTGTTGTTAAAATTCCTTCCTGGGCTGTTTGGGCTTGATCCAATGTTTTCTACAAAACCAGACGTTTCGGCAGTGCTATCGACTGTCATCGTCAGTGAAAATTGAGTGCACTATCGTGAGGTGGTATACGTTAGTGATCACAGTACTGTGGTTAAGGCTGAAGAAAGAAGTAGTTTCTATGGAAATAGTTCATTTCGAAAAGTATTTTAAATATAAATCTTAGAACATGGAAGTCATGTATGGTTCTCCATGCCGATATTTTACTCATGCCTTTGAATCTCCACGGATTACTTTTGACCTTCTCGCTGTAGATAGTTGGAACCACTGACTTAAGACACAGCAGACAAAAATTTGTTTGAATGAGAAAATAGTACTTTTTCTTTAATGCCTGACTTTAATGAAAGAAAAATGTTACAAAAATGTATAGAAATTATGCTACAAATATGTTGTTTTACTTCCATGTCCCATAAGGAAATGTTAGTATGGTGATGGCGAAAAAATCGTGTTCGAGATAAGGCCTGATTCTGATTATACTACTCTCAAAACATGAAGAAAAGTCAGTTTTCAAAAATTGTCTGTGTGTGTGTGTCTGTGTGTCTGTGTCTGTGTCTCTGTCTGTGTCTGTGTGTAGAATTTTTTCTACGGCAAACGATAACAGCCGCACATTCAAACTGAATCAAATAACTTTTTGCACACATCTCTGAATTGTAGAGGACTCAAGGCCTATTAGTTTTGGTTAAGATCGGTTACGGGAAAGGGGTAGTTTACCGGCAACATTTTATATTTTAACAAGGGTAATTTTTTCTACGACGAACGATAACTGCCGTAAATTCAAAGAGAATCAAATAATATTTTGCATACGTTCCTGAGTTGTAATCATCTGAAGGTCTATTGATCTTGGTGAAGATCGGTTAAGGGAAAGGGGTAGTTTACCTGCCACCTTTAATGTTTTAACAAGAGTAATTGTTTCTATGACGAATGATAACTGTCGCACATTAAAACAGAATCAAATTTTTTTTTGCATGCATTCCTGATATGTAGAGGACTCAAGACCTATTGATTTTGGTGAAGATGAGTTTAGAGATAGGGGTTGTTTACCCGCAACGTTTTATGGTTTTATGTCATAACAATGTTAATTTTTTTCTATGACGAACGATAACTGCCATTAATTCAAACGTAATCAAATAAGTTTGTGCATACAACCCTAAATTGTAGAGAACTCAAAGGCTGTTGATTTTGGTGAAGATCGGTTAAGGGAAAGGGTTAGTTTACCTGCAACATTTTATGTTTTTGCATACCACCCTAAATTGTAGAGAACTCAAGGGCTGTTGATTTTGGTGAAGATCGGTTACGGGGAAAGGGTAGTTTACCCGAAACATTTTTTGTTGTAACAAGAGTAAAGTCCTTAATTTTGATAAATAAAGTATCCTGATAAGAAGATCTTAATAATCCACTGTAGAAACGTAGACGAAATATCTATAAATGAAAAGGCTAGTTGAACGAGGTGGGGGTGATTTTCTATAAATGAAAATTATAGTTGACGGGGGAGGGGATAATTTTTACTTCCATGTTCCACAAGGAAATGGAAGTATGGTGATGGAAAAAAAATCGTGGTCGAGATTATTGCAGATTCTGATTGTACTACCCTCAAAACAGGAAAACAGTCATTTTTCGAAATGTGTGTGTGTGTGGGGGGGGTGTAGAGTACTCAAGACCTATTGTATGAAAACATTCATACAGAATCGAATAATTGTTTGCATACAGCCCTGAAATGTAGAGGATTCAAGGCCTATTGATTTTAGTGAAGATCGTTGAAGGGGGAGGGGAAGGTTACCTGCAACGTTTTATGTTTTAACAAGGGTAAAGTACTTAAATTTGATAAATAAAGTATCCTGAAAAGCAGATCATAATAATCTGTAGAAACGTAGATGAAATATTTATAAATGAAGAGGTGGGGCCAATTTTCTATAAATGAAGGGGCGTAATTTTCTATAAATGAAATTTATTGTTGAAGGGGGAGGGGACACTTTTTATTTATATGTCATGTGTACTACGTTATCGGCAACAAAGAAGTAGTTTGTTTTTAAAATTCCTTCCCGGGCTATTTGGCGTGGTCCAATGTTTTCTACAAAACCAACCGTTTCGTACTATCGACTGTCATCATCAGTGAAAATCAAGTGCGCTAACGTGAGGTGGTATACGATAGTGACGACAGTACTGTGGTTAAGGCTGAAGAAAGAAGCAGTTTCTATGAAAATATTTCATTTCAAAAATGATTTTAAATATAAATCTTAGAACATGGAAGTCATGTATGTGTCTCCATACCTATATTTATATGTGTACTACGTTATGGGCAAAAAAGTAGTAGTTTGTTGTTAAAATTCCTTTCCAGGCTGTTTTGCCGTAGTCCAATGTTTTCTGCAAAACCAGACGTTTCGGCAGTGCCGTCGACTGCCATCATCAGTGAAAATCGAGTGCGATAACGTGTGGTGGTATACGTTAGTGACCACAGTACTGTGGTTAAGGCTGAAGCAATAAGTAGAAAGAAGTAGTTTCTATGAAAATATTTCATTCCAAAAATTATTTTAAATATAAATCTTAGAACATGGAAGTCATGTATGGTTCTCCATACCGATATTTACTATGGCAAACGATAACAGCCGCAAATTCAAACAGAATCAAATAATGTTTCGCATAGAGTCCTGAATTGTAGAGTTCTGAAGACCTGTTGATTTTGGTGAAGATCGGTTAAGGGAAAGGGGTAGTTTACCTGTAACGTTTCATGTTGTAACAAGGGTAATTTTTTCTATGACGAACGATAACTGCCGTAAATTTAAACATAATGAAATAATGTTTTGCATACTTCCCTACATTGTAGAGAACTCAAGGCCTGTTGATTTTGGTGAAGAGGGAAAGGGGTAGTTTACCTGCAACATTTTATGCTGTAACAAGAGAAATTTTTTCATGACGAACGATAACTGCCGTAAATTCAAACAGAATCAAATAATTTTTTACATATGTGCGTGAGTTGTAGAAGACTCAAGGCCTATTGATTTTGGTGACGATCGGTTACGGGGAAAGGGTAGTTTACCAGAAACTTTTGTTGTTGTAACAGAGTAAAGTACTTAATTTTGATAAATAAAGTATCCTGATAAGATCTTAATAATCCACTGTAGAAACGTAGATGAAATATTTATAAATGAAGAGGCTCGTTGAACGGGGTGGGGGTGATTTTCTATAAAGGAAAATTATAGTTGAAGGAGGAGGGGATCATTTTTATTTATTTGTCATGTGTACTACGTTATCGGCAACAAAGAAGTAGATTGTTGTTAAAATTCCTTCCTGGGCTGTTTGGGCTTGATCCAATGTTTTCTACAAAACCAGACGTTTCGGCAGTGCTATCGACTGTCATCGTCAGTGAAAATTGAGTGCACTATCGTGAGGTGGTATACATTAGTGATCACAGTACTGTGGTTAAGGCTGAAGAAAGAAGTAGTTTCTATGGAAATAGTTCATTTCGAAAAGTATTTTAAATATAAATCTTAGAACATGGAAGTCATGTATGGTTCTCCGTGCCAATATTTTACTCATGCCTTTGAATCTCCACGGATTACTTTTGACCTTCTCGCTGACCATAGTTGGAACCACTGACTTAAGACACAGCAGACAAAAATTTGTTTGAATGAGAAAATAGTACTTTTTCTTTAATGCCGGACTTTAATGAAAGAAAAATGTTACAAAAATGTATAGAAATTATGCTACAAATATGTTGTTTTACTTCCATGTCCCATAAGGAAATGTTAGTATGGTGATGGCGAAAAAATCGTGTTCGAGATAAGGGCTGATTCTGATTATACTACTCTCAAAACATGAAGAAAAGTCAGTTTTCAAAAATTGTCTGTGTGTGTGTGTCTGTGTGTCTGTGTCTGTGTCTGTGTGTAGAATTTTTTCTACGGCAAACGATAACAGCCGCACATTCAAACTGAATCAAATAACTTTTTGCACACATCTCTGAATTGTAGAGGACTCAAGGCCTATTGGTTTTGGTTAAGATCGGTTACGGGAAAGGGGTAGTTTACCAGAAACTTTTTTTGTTGTAACAGAGTAAAGTACTTAATTTTGATAAATAAAGTATCCTGATAAGAAGATCTTAATAATCCACTGTAGAAACGTAGATGAAATATTTATAAATGAAGAGGCTAGTTGAACGGGGTGGGGGTGATTTTCTATAAAGGAAAATTATAGTTGAAGGAGGAGGGGATCATTTTTATTTATTTGTCATGTGTACTACGTTATCGGCAACAAAGAAGTAGTTTGTTGTTAAAATTCCTTCCTGGGCTGTTTGGGCTTGATCCAATGTTTTCTACAAAACCAGACGTTTCGGCAGTGCTATCGACTGTCATCGTCAGTGAAAATTGAGTGCACTATCGTGAGGTGGTATACGTTAGTGATCACAGTACTGTGGTTAAGGCTGAAGAAAGAAGTAGTTTCTATGGAAATAGTTCATTTCGAAAAGTATTTTAAATATAAATCTTAGAACATGGAAGTCATGTATGGTTCTCCATGCCGATATTTTACTCATGCCTTTGAATCTCCACGGATTACTTTTGACCTTCTCGCTGTAGATAGTTGGAACCACTGACTTAAGACACAGCAGACAAAAATTTGTTTGAATGAGAAAATAGTACTTTTTCTTTAATGCCTGACTTTAATGAAAGAAAAATGTTACAAAAATGTATAGAAATTATGCTACAAATATGTTGTTTTACTTCCATGTCCCATAAGGAAATGTTAGTATGGTGATGGCGAAAAAATCGTGTTCGAGATAAGGCCTGATTCTGATTATACTACTCTCAAAACATGAAGAAAAGTCAGTTTTCAAAAATTGTCTGTGTGTGTGTGTCTGTGTGTCTGTGTCTGTGTCTCTGTCTGTGTCTGTGTGTAGAATTTTTTCTACGGCAAACGATAACAGCCGCACATTCAAACTGAATCAAATAACTTTTTGCACACATCTCTGAATTGTAGAGGACTCAAGGCCTATTAGTTTTGGTTAAGATCGGTTACGGGAAAGGGGTAGTTTACCGGCAACATTTTATATTTTAACAAGGGTAATTTTTTCTACGACGAACGATAACTGCCGTAAATTCAAAGAGAATCAAATAATATTTTGCATACGTTCCTGAGTTGTAATCATCTGAAGGTCTATTGATCTTGGTGAAGATCGGTTAAGGGAAAGGGGTAGTTTACCTGCCACCTTTAATGTTTTAACAAGAGTAATTGTTTCTATGACGAATGATAACTGTCGCACATTAAAACAGAATCAAATAATGTTTTGCATGCATTCCTGATATGTAGAGGACTCAAGACCTATTGATTTTGGTGAAGATGAGTTTAGAGACAGGGGTTGTTTACCCGCAACGTTTAATGGTTTTATGTCATAACAAGGTTAATTTTTTTCTATGACGAACGATAACTGCCATAAATTCAAACGTAATCAAATAAGTTTTTGCATACAACCCTAAATTGTAGAGAACTCAAGGGCTGTTGATTTTGGTGAACATCGGTTAAGGGAAAGGGTTAGTTTACATGCAACATTTTATGTTTTTACATACAAGCCTAAATTGTAGAGAACTCAAGGGCTGTTGATTTTGGTGAAGATCGGTTAAGGGAAAGGGGTAGTTTACCTGCAACATTTTATGTTGTAACAAGAGAAATTTTTTAATGACGAACTATAACTGCCGTAAATTCCAACAGAATCAAATAATTTTTTACCTATGTGCCTGAGTTGTAGGAGACTCAAGGCCTATTGATTTTGGTGAAGATCGGTTACGGGGAAAGGGTAGTTTACCAGAAACATTTTTTGTTGTAACAAGAGTAAAGTCCTTAATTTTGATAAATAAAGTATCCTGATAAGAAGATCTTAATAATCCACTGTAGAAATGTAGACGAAATATCTATAAATGAAAAGGCTAGTTGAACGAGGTGGGGATGATTTTCTATAAATGAAAACTATAGTTGAAGGGGGAGGGGATAATTTTTACTTCCATGTTTCACAAGGAAATGGAAGTATGGTGATGGAAAAAAAATCGTGGTCGAGATTATTGCAGATTCTGAATGTACTACCCTCAAAACATGAAAACAGTCATTTTTCGAAATGTGTGTGTGTGTCGGGGGGGGGGTGTAGAGTACTCAAGACCTATTGTATGAAAAAATTCATACAGAATCGAATAATTGTTTGCATACAGCCCTGAAATGTAGAGGATTCAAGGCCTATTGATTTTAGTGAAGATCGTTGAAGGGGGAGGGGAAGTTTACCTGCAACGTTTTATGTTTTAACAAGGGTAAAGTACTTAAATTTGATAAATAAAGTATCCTGAAAAGCAGATCATAATAATCTGTAGAAACGTAAATGAAATATCTATAAATGAAGAGGTGGGGGCAATTTTCTATAAATGAAGGGGGGTAATTTTCTATAAATGAAATTTATTGTTGAAGGGGGAGGGGATACTTTTTATTTATATGTCATGTGTACTACGTTATCGACAACAAAGAAGTAGTTTGTTTTTAAAATTCCTTCCCGGGCTATTTGGCGTGGTCCAATGTTTTCTACAAAACCAACCGTTTCGTACTATCGACTGTCATCATCAGTGAAAATCGAGTGCGCTAACGTGAGGTGGTATACGATAGTGACGACAGTACTGTGGTTAAGGCTGAAGAAAGAAGCAGTTTCTATGAAAATATTTCATTTCAAAAATGATTTTAAATATAAATCTTAGAACATGGAAGTCATGTATATGTCTCCATACCTATATTTATATGTGTACTACGTTATGGGAAAAAAGTAGTAGTTGGTTGTTAAAATTCCTTTCCAGGCTGTTTGGCCGTAGTCCAATGTTTTCTGCAAAACCAGACGTTTCGGCAGTGCCGTCGACTGCCATCATCAGTGAAAATCGAGTGCGATAACGTGTGGTGGTATACGTTAGTGACCACAGTACTGTGGTTAAGGCTGAAGCAATAAGTAGAAAGAAGTAGTTTCTATGAAAATATTTCATTCCAAAAATTATTTTAAATATAAATCTTAGAACATGGAAGTCATGTATGGTTCTCCATACCGATATTTACTATGGCAAACGATAACAGCCGCAAATTCAAACAGAATCAAATAATGTTTCGCATAGAGTCCTGAATTGTAGAGTTCTGAAGACCTGTTGATTTTGGTGAAGATCGGTTAAGGGAAAGGGGTAGTTTACCTGCAACGTTTCATGTTGTAACAAGGGTAATTTTTTCTATGACGAACGATAACTGCCGTAAATTTAAACATAATGAAATAATGTTTTGCATAATTCCCTACATAGTAGAGAACTCAAGGCCTGTTGATTTTGGTGAAGAGGGAAAGGGGTAGTTTACCTGCAACATTTTATGCTGTAACAAGAGAAATTTTTTCATGACGAACGATAACTGCCGTAAATTCAAACAGAATCAAATAATTTTTTACATATGTGCGTGAGTTGTAGAAGACTCAAGGCCTATTGATTTTGGTGACGATCGGTTACGGGGAAGGGTAGTTTACAAGAAACATTTTTTGTTTTAACAGAGTAAAGTACTTAATTTTGATAAATAAAGTATCCTGATAAGAAGATCTTAATAATCCACTGTAGAAACGTAGATGAAATATTTATAAATGAAGAGGCTAGTTGAACGGGGTGGGGATGATTTTCTATAAAGGAAAATTATAGTTGAAGGAGGAGGGGATCATTTTTATTTATTTGTCATGTGTACTACGTTATCGGCAACAAAGAAGTAGTTTGTTGTTAAAATTCCTTCCTGGGCTGTTTGGGCTTGATCCAATGTTTTCTACAAAACCAGACGTTTCGGCAGTGCTATCGACTGTCATCGTCAGTGAAAATTGAGTGCACTATCGTGAGGTGGTATACGTTAGTGATCACAGTACTGTGGTTAAGGCTGAAGAAAGAAGTAGTTTCTATGGATATAGTTCATTTCGAAAAGTATTTTAAATATAAATCTTAGAACATGGAAGTCATGTATGGTTCTCCATGCCGATATTTTACTCATGCCTTTGAATCTCCACGGATTACTTTTGACCTTCTCGCTGACCATAGTTGGAACCACTGACTTAAGACACAGCAGACAAAAATTTGTTTGAATGAGAAAATAGTACTTTTTCTTTAATGCCGGACTTTAATGAAAGAAAAATGTTACAAAAATTTATAGAAATTATGCTACAAATATGTTGTTTTACTTCCATGTCCCATAAGGAAATGTTAGTATGGTGATGGCGAAAAAATCGTGTTCCAGATAAGGGCTGATTCTGATTATACTACTCTCAAAACATGAAGAAAAGTCAGTTTTCAAAAATTGTCTGTGTGTGTGTGTCTGTGTGTCTGTGTCTGTGTCTGTGTGTAGAATTTTTTCTACGGCAAACGATAACAGCCGCACATTCAAACTGAATCAAATAACTTTTTGCACACATCTCTGAATTGTAGAGGACTCAAGGCCTATTGGTTTTGGTTAAGATCGGTTACGGGAAAGGGGTAGTTTACCTGCAACATTTTATATTTTAACAAGGGTAATTTTTTCTACGACGAACGATAACTGCCGTAAATTCAAAGAGAATCAAATAATATTTTGCATACGTTCCTGAGTTGTAATCATCTGAAGGTCTATTGATCTTGGTGAAGATGGGTTAGGTAAAGGGGTAGTTTACCTTCCACCTTTAATGTTTTAACAAGAGTAATTGTTTCTATGACGAATGATAACTGTCGCCTTTAAAACAGAATCAAATAATGTTTTGCATGCATTCCTGATATGTAGAGGACTCAAGACCTATTGATTTTGGTGAAGATGAGTTTAGAGACAGGGGTTGTTTACCCGCAACGTTTTATGGTTTTATGTCATAACAAGGTTAATTTTTTTCTATGACGAACGATAACTGCCATAAATTCAAACGTAATCAAATAAGTTTTTGCATACAACCCTAAATTGTAGAGAACTCAAGGGCTGTTGATTTTGGTGAAGATCGGTTAAGGGAAAGGGGTAGTTTACCTGCAACATTTTATGTTGTAACAAGAGAAATTTTTTAATGACGAACTATAACTGCCGTAAATTCCAACAGAATCAAATAATTTTTTACCTATGTGCCTGAGTTGTAGGAGACTCAAGGCCTATTGGTTTTTGTGAAGATCGGTTACGGGGAAAGGGTAGTTTACCAGAAACATTTTTTGTTGTAACAAGAGTAAAGTCCTTAATTTTGATAAATAAAGTATCCTGATAAGAAGATCTTAATAATCCACTGTAGAAAAGTAGACGAAATATCTATAAATGAAAAGGCTATTTGAACGAGGTGGGGATGATTTTCTATAAATGAAAATTATAGTTGAAGGGGGAGGGGATAATTTTTACTTCCATGTTCCACAAGGAAATGGAAGTATGGTGATGGAAAAAAAATCGTGGTCGAGATTATTGCAGATTCTGATTGTACTACCCTCAAAACATGAAAACAGTCATTTTTCGAAATGTGTGTGTGTGGGGGGGGGTGTAGAGTACTCAAGACCTATTGTATGAAAAAATTCATACAGAATCGAATAATTGATTGCATACAGCCCTGAAATGTAGAGGATTCAAGGCCTATTGATTTTAGTGAAGATCTATGAAGGGGGAGGGGAAGTTTACCTGCAACGTTTTATGTTTTAACAAGGGTAAAGTACTTAAATTTGATAAATAAAGTATCCTGAAAAGCAGATCATAATAATCTGTAGAAACGTAGATGAAATATCTATAAATGAAGAGGTGGTGGCAATTTTCTATAAATGAAGGGGGGTAATTTTCTATAAATGAAAGTTATTGTTGAAGGGGGAGGGGATACTTTTTATTTATATGTCATGTGTACTACGTTATCGGCAACAAAGAAGTAGTTTGTTTTTAAAATTCCTTCCCGGGCTATTTGGCGTGGTCCAATGTTTTCTACAAAACCAACCGTTTCGTACCATCGACTGTCATCATCAGTGAAAATCGAGTGCGCTAACGTGAGGTGGTATACGATAGTGACGACAGTACTGTGGTTAAGGCTGAAGAAAGAAGCAGTTTCTATGAAAATATTTCATTTCAAAAATGATTTTAAATATAAATCTTAGAACATGGAAGTCATGTATGTGTCTCCATACCTATATTTATATGTGTACTACGTTATGGGAAAAAAGTAGTAGTTTGTTGTTAAAATTCCTTTCCAGGCTGTTTGGCCGTAGTCCAATGTTTTCTGCAAAACCAGACGTTTCGGCAGTGCCGTCGACTGCCATCATCAGTGAAAATCGAGTGCGATAACGTGTGCTGGTATACGTTAGTGACCACAGTACTGTGGTTAAGGCTGAAGCAATAAGTAGAAAGAAGTAGTTTCTATGAAAATATTTCATTCCAAAAATTAAGTTAAATATAAATCTTAGAACATGGAAGTCATGTATGGTTCTCCATACCGATATTTACTATGGCAAACGATAACAGCCGCAAATTCAAACAGAATCAAATAATGTTTCGCATAGAGTCCTGAATTGTAGAGTTCTGAAGACCTGTTGATTTTGGTGAAGATCGGTTAAGGGAAAGGGGTAGTTTACCTGCAACGTTTCATGTTGTAACAAGGTTAATTTTTCTATGACGAACGATAACTGCTGTAAATTCAAACATAATGAAATAATGTTTTGCATACTTCCCTACATTGTAGAGAACTCAAGGCCTGTTGATTTTGGTGAAGAGGGAAAGGGGTAGTTTACCTGCAACATTTTATGCTGTAACAAGAGAAATTTTTTCATGACGAACGATAACTGCCGTAAATTCAAACAGAATCAAATAATTTTTTACATATGTGCGTGAGTTGTAGAAGACTCAAGGCCTATTGATTTTGGTGACGATCGGTTACGGGGAAAGGGTAGTTTACCAGAAACTTTTTTTGTTGTAACAGAGTAAAGTACTTAATTTTGATAAATAAAGTATCCTGATAAGAAGATCTTAATAATCCACTGTAGAAACGTAGATGAAATATTTATAAAAGAAGAGGCTAGTTGAACGGGGTGGGGGTGATTTTCTATAAAGGAAAATTATAGTTGAAGGAGGAGGGGATCATTTTTATTTATTTGTCATGTGTACTACGTTATCGGCAACAAAGAAGTAGTTTGTTGTTAAAATTCCTTCCTGGGCTGTTTGGGCTTGATCCAATGTTTTCTACAAAACCAGACGTTTCGGCAGTGCTATCGACTGTCATCGTCAGTGAAAATTGAGTGCACTATCGTGAGGTGGTATACGTTAGTGATCACAGTACTGTGGTTAAGGCTGAAGAAAGAAGTAGTTTCTATGGAAATAGTTCATTTCGAAAAGTATTTTAAATATAAATCTTAGAACATGGAAGTCATGTATGGTTCTCCTTACCGATATTTTACTCATGCCTTTGAATCTCCACGGAATACTTTTGACCTTCTCGCTGACCATAGTTGGAACCACTGACTTAAGACACAGCAGACAAAAATTTGTTTGAATGAGAAAATAGTACTTTTTGTTTAATGCCGGACTTTAATGAAAGAAAAATGTTACAAAAATGTATAGAAATTATGCTACAAATATGTTGTTTTACTTCCATGTCCCATAAGGAAATGTTAGTATGGTGATGGCGAAAAAATCGTGTTCGAGATAAGGGCTGATTCTGATTATACTACTCTCAAAACATGAAGAAAAGTCAGTTTTCAAAAATTGTCTGTGTGTGTGTGTCTGTGTGTCTGTGTCTGTGTGTCTGTGTCTGTGTCTGTGTGTAGAATTTTTTCTACGGCAAACGATAACAGCCGCACATTCAAACTGAATCAAATAACTTTTTGCACACATCTCTGAATTGTAGAGGACTCAAGGCCTATTGGTTTTGGTTAAGATCGGTTACGGGAAAGGGGTAGTTTACCGGCAACATTTTATATTTTAACAAGGGTAATTTTTTCTACGACGAACGATAACTGCCGTAAATTCAAAGAGAATCAAATAATATTTTGCATACGTTCCTGAGTTGTAATCATCTGAAGGTCTATTGATCTTGGTGAAGATCGGTTAAGGGAAAGGGGTAGTTTACCTGCCACCTTTAATGTTTTAACAAGAGTAATTGTTTCTATGACGAATGATAACTGTCGCACATTAAAACAGAATCAAATAATGTTTTGCATGCATTCCTGATATGTAGAGGACTCAAGACCTATTGATTTTGGTGAAGACGAGTTTAGAGACAGGGGTTGTTTACCCGCAACGTTTAATGGTTTTATGTCATAACAAGGTTAATTTTTTTCTATGACGAACGATAACTGCCATAAATTCAAACGTAATCAAATAAGTTTTTGCATACAACCCTAAATTGTAGAGAACTCAAGGGCTGTTGATTTTGGTGAACATCGGTTAAGGGAAAGGGTTAGTTTACATGCAACATTTTATGTTTTTGCATACAAGCCTAAATTGTAGAGAACTCAAGGGCTGTTGATTTTGGTGAAGATCGGTTAAGGGAAAGGGGTAGTTTACCTGCAACATTTTATGTTGTAACAAGAGAAATTTTTTAATGACGAACTATAACTGCCGTAAATTCCAACAGAATCAAATAATTTTTTACCTATGTGCCTGAGTTGTAGGAGACTCAAGGCCTATTGATTTTGGTGAAGATCGGTTACGGGGAAAGGGTAGTTTACCAGAAACATTTTTTGTTGTAACAAGAGTGAAGTCCTTAATTTTGATAAATAAAGTATCCTGATAAGAAGATCTTAATAATCCACTGTAGAAATGTAGACGAAATATCTATAAATGAAAAGGCTAGTTGAACGAGGTGGGGATGATTTTCTATAAATGAAAACTATAGTTGAAGGGGGAGGGGATAATTTTTACTTCCATGTTCCACAAGGAAATGGAAGTATGGTGATGGAAAAAAAATCGTGGTCTAGATTATTGCAGATTCTGATTGTACTACCCTCAAAACATGAAAACAGTCATTTTTCGAAATGTGTGTGTGTGTCGGGGGGGGGTGTAGAGTACTCAAGACCTATTGTATGAAAAAATTCATACTGAATCGAATAATTGTTTGCATACAGCCCTGAAATGTAGAGGATTCAAGGCCTATTGATTTTAGTGAAGACCGTTGAAGGGGGAGGGGAAGTTTACCTGCAACGTTTTATGTTTTAACAAGGGTAAAGTACTTAAATTTGATAAATAAAGTATCCTGAAAAGCAGATCATAATAATCTGTAGAAACATAGATGAAATATCTATAAATGAAGAGGTGGGGGCAATTTTCTATAAATGAAGGGGGGTAATTTTCTATAAATGAAATTTATTGTTGAAGGGGGAGGGGATACTTTTTATTTATATGTCATGTGTACTACGTTATCGACAACAAAGAAGTAGTTTGTTTTTAAAATTCCTTCCCGGGCTATTTGGCGTGGTCCAATGTTTTCTACAAAACCAACCGTTTCGTACTATCGACTGTCATCATCAGTGAAAATCGAGTGCGCTAACGTGAGGTGGTATACGATAGTGACGACAGTACTGTGGTTAAGGCTGAAGAAAGAAGCAGTTTCTATGAAAATATTTCATTTCAAAAATGATTTTAAATATAAATCTTAGAACATGGAAGTCATGTATGTGTCTCCATACCTATATTTATATGTGTACTACGTTATGGGCAAAAAAGTAGTAGTTTGTTGTTAAAATTCCTTTCCAGGCTGTTTCGCCGTAGTCCAATGTTTTCTGCAAAACCAGACGTTTCGGCAGTGCCGTCGACTGCCATCATCAGTGAAAATCGAGTGCGATAACGTGTGCTGGTATACGTTAGTGACCACAGTACTGTGGTTAAGGCTGAAGCAATAAGTAGAAAGAAGTAGTTTCTATGAAAATATTTCATTCCAAAAATTGTTTTAAATATAAATCTTAGAACATGGAAGTCATGTATGGTTCTCCATACCGATATTTATTATGGCAAACGATAACAGCCGCAAATTCAAACAGAATCAAATAATGTTTCGCATAGAGTCCTGAATTGTAGAGTTCTGAAGACCTGTTGATTTTGGTGAAGATCGGTTAAGGGAAAGGGGTAGTTTACCTGTAACGTTTTATGCTGTAACAAGAGAAATTTTTCCATGACGAACGATAACTGCCGTACATTCAAACAGAATCAAATAATTTTTTACATATGTGCGTGAGTTGTAGAAGACTCAAGGCCTATTGTTTTTGGTGACGATCGGTTGCGGGGAAAGGGTAGTTTACCTGAAACTTTTTTTGTTGTAACAGAGTAAAGTACTTAATTTTGATAAATAAAGTATCCTGATAAGAAGATCTTAATAATCCACTGTAGAAACGTAGATGAAATATTTATAAATGAAGAGGCTAGTTGAACGGGGTGGGGGTGATTTTCTATAAAGGAAAATTATAGTTGAAGGAGGAGGGGATCATTTTTATTTATTTGTCATGTGTACTACGTTATCGGCAACAAAGAAGTAGTTTGTTGTTAAAATTCCTTCCTGGGCTGTTTGGGCTTGATCCAATGTTTTCTACAAAACCAGACGTTTCGGCAGTGCTATCGACTGTCATCGTCAGTGAAAATTGAGTGCACTATCGTGAGGTGGTATACGTTAGTGATCACAGTACTGTGGTTAAGGCTGAAGAAAGAAGTAGTTTCTATGGAAATAGTTCATTTCGAAAAGTATTTTAAATATAAATCTTAGAACATGGAAGTCATGTATGGTTCTCCATACCGATATTTTACTCATGCCTTTGAATCTCCACGGATTACTTTTGACCTTCTCGCTGACCACAGTTGGAACCACTGACTTAAGACACAGCAGACAAAAATTTGTTTGAATGAGAAAATAGTACTTTTTCTTTAATGCCGGACTTTAATGAAAGAAAAATATTACAAAAATGTATAGAAATTATGCTACAAATATGTTGTTTTACTTCCATGTCCCATAAGGAAATGTTAGTATGGTGATGGCGAAAAAATCGTGTTCGAGATAAGGGCTGATTCTGATTATACTACTCTCAAAACATGAAGAAAAGTCAGTTTTCAAAAATTGTCTGTGTGTGTGTGTGTGTGTCTGTGTCTGTGTGTAGAATTTTTTCTACGGCAAACGATAACAGCCGCACATTCAAACTGAATCAAATAACTTTTTGCACACATCTCTGAATTGTAGAGGACTCAAGGCCTATTGGTTTTGGTTAAGATCGGTTACGGGAAAGGGGTAGTTTACCGGCAACATTTTATATTTTAACAAGGGTAATTTTTTCTACGACGAACGGTAACTGCCGTAAATTCAAAGAGAATCAAATAATATTTTGCATACGTTCCTGAGTTATAATCATCTGAAGGTCTATTGATCTTGGTGAAGATCGGTTAAGGGAAAGGGGTAGTTTACCTGCCACCTTTAATGTTTTAACAAGAGTAATTGTTTCTATGACGAATGATAACTGTCGCACATTAAAACAGAATCAAATAATGTTTTGCATGCATTCCTGATATGTAGAGGACTCAAGACCTATTGATTTTGGTGAAGATGAGTTTAGAGACAGGGGTTGTTTACCCGCAACGTTTTATGGTTTTATGTCATAACAAGGTTAATTTTTTTCTATGACGAACGATAACTGCCATAAATTCAAACGTAATCAAATAAGTTTTTGCATACAACCCTAAATTGTAGAGAACTCAAGGGCTGTTGATTTTGGTGAAGATCGGTTAAGGGAAAGGGGTAGTTTACCCGCAACATTTTATGTTTTTGCATACAACCCTAAATTGTAGAGAACTCAAGGGCTGTTGATTTTGGTGAAGATCGGTTAAGGGAAAGGGGTAGTTTACCTGCAACATTTTATGTTGTAACAAGAGAAATTTTTTAATGACGAACTATAACTGCCGTAAATTCCAACAGAATCAAATAATTTTTTACCTATGTGCGTGAGTTGTAGAAGACTCAAGGCCTATTGATTTTGGTGACGATCGGTTACGGGGAAAGGGTAGTTTACCAGAAACTTTTTTTGTTGTAACAGAGTAAAGTACTTAATTTTGATAAATAAAGTATCCTGATAAGAAGATCTTAATAATCCACTGTAGAAACGTAGATGAAATATTTATAAAAGAAGAGGCTAGTTGAACGGGGTGGGGGTGATTTTCTATAAAGGAAAATTATATTTGAAGGAGGAGGGGATCATTTTTATTTATTTGTCATGTGTACTACGTTATCGGCAACAAAGAAGTAGTTTGTTGTTAAAATTCCTTCCTGGGCTGTTTGGGCTTGATCCAATGTTTTCTACAAAACCAGACGTTTCGGCAGTGCTATCGACTGTCATCGTCAGTGAAAATTGAGTGCACTATCGTGAGGTGGTATACGTTAGTGATCACAGTACTGTGGTTAAGGCTGAAGAAAGAAGTAGTTTCTATGGAAATAGTTCATTTCGAAAAGTATTTTAAATATAAATCTTAGAACATGGAAGTCATGTATGGTTCTCCTTACCGATATTTTACGCATGCCTTTGAATCTCCGCGGAATACTTTTGACCTTCTCGCTGACCATAGTTGGAACCACTGACTTAAGACACAGCAGACAAAAATTTGTTTGAATGAGAAAATAGTACTTTTTCTTTAATGCCGGACTTTAATGAAAGAAAAATGTTACAAAAATTTATAGAAATTATGCTACAAATATGTTGTTTTACTTCCATGTCCCATAAGGAAATGTTAGTATGGTGATGGCGAAAAAATCGTGTTCGAGATAAGGGCTGATTCTGATTATACTACTCTCAAAACATGAAGAAAAGTCAGTTTTCAAAAATTGTCTGTGTGTGTGTGTCTGTGTGTCTGTGTCTGTGTGTCTGTGTCTGTGTCTGTGTGTAGAATTTTTTCTACGGCAAACGATAACAGCCGCACATTCAAACTGAATCAAATAACTTTTTGCACACATCTCTGAATTGTAGAGGACTCAAGGCCTATTGGTTTTGGTTAAGATCGGTTACGGGAAAGGGGTAGTTTACCGGCAACATTTTATATTTTAACAAGGGTAATTTTTTCTACGACGAACGATAACTGCCGTAAATTCAAAGAGAATCAATTAATATTTTGCATACGTTCCTGAGTTGTAATCGTCTGAAGGTCTATTGATCTTGGTGAAGATCGGTTAAGGGAAAGGGGTCGTTTACCTGCCACCTTTAATGTTTTAACAAGAGTAATTGTTTCTATGACGAATGATAGCTGTCGCACATTAAAACAGAATCAAATAATGTTTTGCATGCATTCCTGATATGTAGAGGACTCAAGACCTATTGATTTTGGTGAAGATGAGTTTAGAGACAGGGGTTGTTTACCCGAAACGTTTTATGGTTTTATGTCATAACAAGGTTAATTTTTTCTATGACGAACGATAACTGCCATAAATTCAAACGTAATCAAATAAGTTTATGCATACAACCCTAAATTGTAGAGAACTCAAGGGCTGTTGATTTTGGTGAAGATCGGTTAAGGGAAAGGGTTAGTTTACCTGCAACATTTTATGTTTTTGCATACAACCCTAAATTGTAGAGAACTCAAGGGCTGTTGATTTTGGTGAAGATCGGTTAAGGGAAAGGGGTAGTTTACCTGCAACATTTTATGTTGTAACAAGAGAAATTTTTTAATGACGAACTATAACTGCCGTAAATTCCAACAGAATCAAATAATTTTTTACCTATGTGCCTGAGTTGTAGGAGACTCAAGGCCTATTGATTTTGGTGAAGATCGGTTACGGGGAAAGGGTAGTTTACCCGAAACATTTTTTGTTGTAACAAGAGTAAAGTCCTTAATTTTGATAAATAAAGTGTCCTGATAAGAAGATCTTAATAATCCACTGTAGAAACGTAGACGAAATATCTATAAATGAAAAGGCTAGTTGAACGAGGTGGGGATGATTTTCTATAAATGAAAATTATAGTTGAAGGGGGAGGGGATAATTTTTACTTCCATGTTCCACAAGGAAATGGAAGTATGGTGATGGAAAAAAAATCGTGGTCGAGATTATTGCAGATTCTGATTGTACTACCCTCAAAACATGAAAACAGTCATTTTTCGAAATGTGTGTGTGTGTGTGGGGGGGGGGGTGTAGAGTACTCAAGACCTATTGTATGAAAAAATTCATACAGAATCGAATAATTGTTTGCATACAGCCCTGAAATGTAGAGGATTCAAGGCCTATTGATTTTAGTGAAGATCGTTGAAGGGGGAGGGGAAGTTTACCTGCAACGTTTTATGTTTTAACAAGGGTAAAGTACTTAAATTTGATAAATAAAGTATACTGAAAAGCAGATCATAATAATCTGTAGAAACGTAGATGAAATATCTATAAATGAAGAGGTGGGGGCAATTTTCTATAAATGAAGGGGGGTAATTTTCTATAAATGAAATTTATTGTTGAAGGGGGAGGGGATACTTTTTATTTATATGTCATGTGTACTACGTTATCGGCAACAAAGAAGTAGTTTGTTTTTAAAATTCCTTCCCGGGCTATTTGGCGTGGTCCAATGTTTTCTACAAAACCAACCGTTTCGTACTATCGACTGTCATCATCAGTGAAAATCGAGTGCGCTAACGTGAGGTGGTATACGATAGTGACGACAGTACTGTGGTTAAGGCTGAAGAAAGAAGCAGTTTCTATGAAAATATTTCATTTCAAAAATGATTTTAAATATAAGTCTTAGAACATGGAAGTCATGTATGTGTCTCCATACCTATATTTATATGTGTACTACGTTATGGGCAAAAAAGTAGTAGTTTGTTGTTAAAATTCCTTTCCAGGCTGTTTGGCAGTAGTCCAATGTTTTCTGCAAAACCAGACGTTTCGGCAGTGCCGTCGACTGCCATCATCAGTGAAAATCGAGTGCGATAACGTGTGGTGGTATACGTTAGTGACCACAGTACTGTGGTTAAGGCTGAAGCAATAAGTAGAAAGAAGTAGTTTCTATGAAAATATTTCATTCCAAAAATTATTTTAAATATAAATCTTAGAACATGGAAGTCATGTATGGTTCTCCATACCGATATTTACTATGGCAAACGATAACAGCCGCAAATTCAAACAGAATCAAATAATGTTTCGCATAGAGTCCTGAATTGTAGAGTTCTGAAGACCTGTTGATTTTGGTGAAGATCGGTTAAGGGAAAGGGGTAGTTTACCAGTAACGTTTCATGTTGTAACAAAGGTAATTTTTTCTATGACGAACGATAACTGTCGTAAATTCAAACATAATGAAATAATGTTTTGCATACTTCCCTACATTGTAGAGAACTCAAGGGCTGTTGATTTTGGTGAAGATCGGTTAAGGGAAAGGGGTAGTTTACCTGCAACATTTTATGTTGTAACAAGAGAAATTTTTTAATGACGAACTATAACTGCCGTAAGTTCCAACAGATCAAATAATTTTTTACCTATGTGCCTGAGTTGTAGGAGACTCAAGGCCTATTGATTTTGGTGAAGATCGGTTACGGGGAAAGGGTAGTTTACCCGAAGCATTTTTTGTTGTAACAAGAGTAAAGTCCTTAATTTTGATAAATAAAGTATCCTGATAAGAAGATCTTAATAATCCACTGTAGAAACGTAGACGAAATATCTATAAATGAAAAGGCTAGTTGAACGAGGTGGGGATGATTTTCTATAAATGAAAATTATAGTTGAAGGGGGAGGGGATAATTTTTACTTCCATGTTCCACAAGGAAATGGAAGTATGGTGATGGAAAAAAAATCGTGGTCGAGATTATTGCAGATTCTGATTGTACTACCCTCAAAACATGAAAACAGTCATTTTTCGAAATGTGTGTGTGTGTGGGGGGGGGGGGTGTAGAGTACTCAAGACCTATTGTATGAAAAAATTCATACATAATCGAATAATTGTTTGCATACAGCCCTGAAATGTAGAGGATTCAATGCCTATTGATTTTAGTGAAGATCGTTGAAGGGGGAGGGGAAGTTTACCTGCAACGTTTTATGTTTTAACAAGGGTAAAGTACTTAAATTTGATAAATAAAGTATCCTGAAAAGCAGATCATAATAATCTGTAGAAACTTAGATGAAATATCTATAAATGAAGAGGTGGGGGCAATTTTCTATAAATGAAGGGGGTAATTTTCTATAAATGAAATTTATTGTTGAAGGGGGAGGGGCTACTTTTTATTTATATGTCATGTGTACTACGTTATCGACAACAAAGAAGTAGTTTGTTTTTAAAATTCCTTCCCGGGCTATTTGGCGTGGTCCAATGTTTTCTACAAAACCAACCGTTTCGTACTATCGACTGTCATCATCAGTGAAAATCGAGTGCGCTAACGTGAGGTGGTATACGATAGTGACGACAGTACTGTGGTTAAGGCTGAAGAAAGAAGCAGTTTCTATGAAAATATTTCATTTCAAAAATGATTTTAAATATAAATCTTAGAACATGGAAGTCATGTATGTGTCTCCATACCTATATCTATATGTGTACTACGTTATGGGCAAAAAAGTAGTAGTTTGTTGTTAAAATTCCTTTCCAGGCTGTTTGGCCGTAGTCCAATGTTTTCTGCAAAACCAGACGTTTCGGCAGTGCCGTCGACTGCCATCATCAGTGAAAATCGAGTGCGATAACGTGTGGTGGTATACGTTAGTGACCACAG
The DNA here is from genome assembly GCA_034769895.1 of Magicicada septendecula. Lineage (NCBI taxonomy): Eukaryota > Metazoa > Arthropoda > Insecta > Hemiptera > Cicadidae > Magicicada > Magicicada septendecula. Next base: position 250,494,241 of record CM068375.1, read on the forward strand.
TACTGTGGTTAAGGCTGAAGCAATAAGTAGAAAGAAGTAGTTTCTATGAAAATATTTCATTCCAAAAATTATTTTAAATATAAATCTTAGAACATGGAAGTCATGTATGGTTCTCCATACCGATATTTACTATGGCAAACGATAACAGCCGCAAATTCAAACAGAATCAAATAATGTTTCGCATAGAGTCCTGAATTGTAGAGTTCTGAAGACCTGTTGATTTTGGTGAAGATCGGTTAAGGGAAAGGGGTAGTTTACCTGTAACGTTTCATGTTGTAACAAGGGTAATTTTTTCTATGACGAACGATAACTGCCGTAAATTTAAACATAATGAAATAATGTTTTGCATAATTCCCTACATTGTAGAGAACTCAAGGCCTGTTGATTTTGGTGAAGAGGGAAAGGGGTAGTTTACCTGCAACATTTTATGCTGTAACAAGAGAAATTTTTTCATGACGAACGATAACTGCCGTAAATTCAAACAGAATCAAATAATTTTTTACATATGTGCGTGAGTTGTAGAAGACTCAAGGCCTATTGATTTTGGTGACGATCGGTTACGGGGAAAGGGTAGTTTACCAGAAACTTTTTTTGTTGTAACAGAGTAAAGTACTTAATTTTGATAAATAAAGTATCCTGATAAGAAGATCTTAATAATCCACTGTAGAAACGTAGATGAAATATTTATAAATGAAGAGGCTAGTTGAACGGGGTGGGGGTGATTTTCTATAAAGGAAAATTATAGTTGAAGGAGGAGGGGATCATTTTTATTTATTTGTCATGTGTACTACGTTATCGGCAACATAGAAGTAGTTTGTTGTTAAAATTCCTTCCTGGGCTGTTTGGGCTTGATCCAATGTTTTCTACAAAACCAGACGTTTCGGCAGTGCTATCGACTATCATCGTCCGTGAAAATTGAGTGCACTATCGTGAGGTGGTATACGTTAGTGATCACAGTACTGTGGTTAAGGCTGAAGAAAGAAGTAGTTTCTATGGAAATAGTTCATTTCGAAAAGTATTTTAAATATAAATCTTAGAACATGGAAGTCATGTATGGTTCTCCTTACCGATATTTTACTCATGCCTTTGAATCTCCACGGAATACTTTTGACCTTCTCGCTGACCATAGTTGGAACCACTGACTTAAGACACAGCAGACAAAAATTTGTTTGAATGAGAAAATAGTACTTTTTCTTTAATGCCGGACTTTAATGAAAGAAAAATGTTACAAAAATGTATAGAAATTATGCTACAAATATGTTGTTTTACTTTCTTGTCCCATAAGGAAATGTTAGTATGGTGATGGCGAAAAAATCGTGTTCCAGATAAGGGCTGATTCTGATTATACTACTCTCAAAACATGAAGAAAAGTCAGTTTTCAAAAATTGTCTGTGTGTGTGTGTCTGTGTGTCTGTGTCTGTGTCTGTGTGTAGAATTTTTTCTACGGCAAACGATAACAGCCGCACATTCAAACTGAATCAAATAACTGTTTGCACACATCTCTGAATTGTAGAGGACTCAAGGCCTATTGGTTTTGGTTAAGATCGGTTACGGGAAAGGGGTAGTTTACCTGCAACATTTTATATTTTAACAAGGGTAATTTTTTCTACGACGAACGATAACTGCCGTAAATTCAAAGAGAATCAAATAATATTTTGCATACGTTCCTGAGTTGTAATCATCTGAAGGTCTATTGATCTTGGTGAAGATCGGTTAAGGGAAAGGGGTAGTTTACCTGCCACCTTTAATGTTTTAACAAGAGTAATTGTTTCTATGACGAATGATAACTGTCGCACATTAAAACAGAATCAAATAATGTTTTGCATGCATTCCTGATATGTAGAGGACTCAAGACCTATTGATTTTGGTGAAGATGAGTTTAGAGACAGGGGTTGTTTACCCGCAACGTTTTATGGTTTTATGTCATAACAAGGTTAATTTTTTTCAATGACGAACGATAACTGCCATAAATTCAAACGTAATCAAATAAGTTTATGCATACAACCCTAAATTGTAGAGAACTCAAGGGCTGTTGATTTTGGTGAAGATCGGTTAAGGGAAAGGGTTAGTTTACCTGCAACATTTTATGTTTTTGCATACAACCCTAAATTGTAGAGAACTCAAGGGCTGTTGATTTTGGTGAAGATCGGTTAAGGGAAGGGGTAGTTTACCTGCAACATTTTATGTTGTAACAAGAGAAATTTTTTAATGACGAACTATAACTGCCGTAAATTCCAACAGAATCAAATAATTTTTTACCTATGTGCCTGAGTTGTAGGAGACTCGAGGCCTATTGATTTTGGTGAAGATCGGTTACGGGGAAAGGGTAGTTTACCCGAAACATTTTTTGTTGTAACAAGAGTAAAGTCCTTAATTTTGATAAATAAAGTATCCTGATAAGAAGATCTTAATAATCCACTGTAGAAACGTAGACGAAATATCTATAAATGAAAAGGCTAGTTGAACGAGGTGGGGATGATTTTCTATAAATGAAAATTATAGTTGAAGGGGGAGGGGATAATTTTTACTTCCATGTTCCACAAGGAAATGGAAATAGGGTGATGGAAAAAAAATCGTGGTCGAGATTATTGCAGATTCTGATTGTACTACCCTCAAAACATGAAAACAGTCATTTTTCGAAATGTGTGTGTGTGAGGGGGGGGGGTGTAGAGTACTCAAGACGTATTGTATGAAAAAATTCATACAGAATCGAATAATTGTTTGCATTTAGCCCTGAAATGTAGAGGATTCAAGGCCTATTGATTTTAGTGAAGATCGTTGAAGGGGGAGGGGAAGTTTACCTGCAACGTTTTATGTTTTAACAAGGGTAAAGTACTTAAATTTGATAAATAAAGTATCCTGAAAAGCAGATCATAATAATCTGTAGAAACGTAGATGAAATATCTATAAATGAAGAGGCGGGGGCAATTTTCTATAAATGAAATTTATTGTTGAAGGGGGAGGGGATACTTTTTATTTATATGTCATGTGTACTACGTTATCGACAACAAAGAAGTAGTGTGTTTTTAAAATTCCTTCCCGGGCTATTTGGCGTGGTCCAATGTTTTCTACAAAACCAACCGTTTCGTACTATCGACTGTCATCATCAGTGAAAATCGAATGCGCTAACGTGAGGTGGTATACGATAGTGACGACAGTACTGTGGTTAAGGCTGAAGAAAGAAGCAGTTTCTATGAAAATATTTCATTTCAAAAATGATTTTAAATATAAATCTTAGAACATGGAAGTCATGTATGTGTCTCCATCCCTATATTTATATGTGTACTACGTTATGGGCAAAAAAGTAGTAGTTTGTTGTTAAAATTCCTTTCCAGGCTGTTTGGCCGTAGTCCAATGTTTTCTGCAAAACCAGACGTTTCGGCAGTGCCGTCGACTGCCATCATCAGTGAAAATCGAGTGCGATAACGTGTGGTGGTATACGTTAGTGACCACAGTACTGTGGTTAAGGCTGAAGCAATAAGTAGAAAGAAGTAGTTTCTATGAAAATATTTCATTCCAAAAATTATTTTAAATATAAATCTTAGAACATGGAAGTCATGTATGGTTCTCCATACCGATATTTACTATGGCAAACGATAACAGCCGCAAATTCAAACAGAATCAAATAATGTTTCGCATAGAGTCCTGAATTGCAGAGTTCTGAAGACCTGTTGATTTTGGTGAAGATCGGTTAAGGGAAAGGGGTAGTTTACCTGTAACGTTTCATGTTGTAACAAGGGTAATTTTTTCTATGTCGAACGATAACTGCCGTAAATTCAAACATAATGAAATAATGTTTAGCATACTTCCCTACATTGTAGAGAACTCAAGGCCTGTTGATTTTGGTGAAGAGGGAAAGGGGTAGTTTACCTGCAACATTTTATGCTGTAACAAGAGAAATTTTTTCATGACGAACGATAACTGCCGTAAATTCAAACAGAATCAAATAATTTTTTACATATGTGCGTGAGTTGTAGAAGACTCAAGGCCTATTGTTTTTGGTGACGATCGGTGGCGGGGAAAGGATAGTTTACCTGAAACTTTTTTTGTTGTAACAGAGTAAAGTACTTAATTTTGATAAATAAAGTATCCTGATAAGAAGATCTTAATAATCAACTGTAGAAACGTAGATGAAATATTTATAAATGAAGAGGCTAGTTGAACGGGGTGGGGGTGATTTTCTATAAAGGAAAATTATAGTTGAAGGAGGAGGGGATCATTTTTATTTATTTGTCATATGTACTACGTTATCGGCAACAAAGAAGTAGTTTGTTGTTAAAATTCCTTCCTGGGCTGTTTGGGCTTGATCCAATGTTTTCTACAAAACCAGACGTTTCGGCAGTGCTATCGACTGTCATCGTCAGTGAAAATTGAGTGCACTATCGTGAGGTGGTATACGTTAGTGATCACAGTACTGTGGTTAAGGCTGAAGAAAGAAGTAGTTTCTATGGAAATAGTTCATTTCGAAAAGTATTTTAAATATAAATCTTAGAACATGGAAGTCATGTATGGTTCTCCATACCGATATTTTACTCATGCCTTTGAATCTCCACGGATTACTTTTGACCTTCTCGCTGACCACAGTTGGAACCACTGACTTAAGACACAGCAGACAAAAATTTGTTTGAATGAGAAAATAGTACTTTTTCTTTAATGCCGGACTTTAATGAAAGAAAAATGTTACAAAAATGTATAGAAATTAGGCTACAAATATGTTGTTTTACTTCCATGTCCCATAAGGAAATGTTAGTATGGTGATGGCGAAAAAATCGTGTTCGAGATAAGGGCTGATTCTGATTATACTACTCTCAAAACATGAAGAAAAGTCAGTTTTCAAAAATTGTCTGTGTGTGTGTGTGTGTGTGTGTGTGTGTGTGTGTGTGTGTGTGTGTGTGTGTGTGTGTGTGTGTGTGTGTGTGTGTGTGTGTGTGTGTGTGTGTGTGTGTGTGTGTGTGTGTGTGTGTGTGTGTGTGTGTGTGTGTGTGTGTGTGTGTGTGTGTGTGTGTGTGTGTGTGTGTGTGTGTGTGTGTGTGTGTGTGTGTGTGTGTGTGCCTGTGTCTGTGTCTGTGTGTAGAATTTTTTTCTACGGCAAACGATAACAGCCGCACATTCAAACTGAATCAAATAACTTTTTGCACACATCTCTGAATTGTAGAGGACTCAAGGCCTATTGGTTTTGGTTAAGATCGGTTACGGGAAAGGGGTAGTTTACCGGCAACATTTTATGTTTTAACAAGGGTAATTTTTTCTACGACGAACGATAACTGCCGTAAATTCAAAGAGAATCAAATAATATTTTGCATACGTTCCTGAGTTGTAATCATCTGAAGGTCTATTGATCTTGGTGAAGATCGGTTAAGGGAAAGGGGTAGTTTACCTGCCACCTTTAATGTTTTAACAAGAGTAATTGTTTCTATGACGAATGATAACTGTCGCACATTAAAACAGAATCAAATAATGTTTTGCATGCATTCCTGATATGTAGAGGACTCAAGACCTATTGATTTTGGTGAAGATGAGTTTAGAGACAGGGGTTGTTTACCAGCAACGTTTTATGGTTTTATGTCATAACAAGGTTAATTTTTTTCTATGACGAAAGATAACTGCCATAAATTCAAACGTAATCAAATAAGTTTTTGCATAAAACCCTAAATTGTAGAGAACTCAAGGGCTGTTGATTTTGGTGAAGATCGGTTAAGGGAAAGGGTTAGTTTACCTGCAACATTTTATGTTTTTGCATACAACCCTAAATTGTAGAGAACTCAAGGGCTGTTGATTTTGGTGAAGATCGGTTAAGGGAAAGGGGTAGTTTACCTGCAACATTTTATGTTGTAACAAGAGAAATTTTTTAATGACGAACTATAACTGCCGTAAATTTCAACAGAATCAAATAATTTTTTACCTATGTGCCTGAGTTGTAGGAGACTCGAGGCCTATTGATTTTGGTGAAGTTCGGTTACGGGGAAAGGGTAGTTTACCCGAAACATTTTTTGTTGTAACAAGAGTAAAGTCCTTAATTTTGATAAATAAAGTATCCTGATAAGAAGATCTTAATAATCCACTGTAGAAACGTAGACGAAATATATATAAATGAAAAGGCTAGTTGAACGAGGTGGGGGTGATTTTCTATAAATGAAAATTATAGTTGAAGGGGGAGGGGATAATTTTTACTTCCATGTTCCACAAGGAAATGGAAGTATGGTGATGGAAAAAAAATCGTGGTCGAGATTATTGCAGATTCTGATTGTACTACCCTCAAAACATGAAAACAGTCATTTTTCGAAATGTGTGTGTGTGTGGGGGGGATGTAGAGTACTCAAGACCTATTGTATGAAAAAATTCATACAGAATCGAATAATTGTTTGCATACAGCCCTGAAATGTAGAGGATTCAAGGCCTATTGATTTTAGTGAAGATCGTTGAAGGGGGAGGGGAAGTTTACCTGCAACGTTTTATGTTTTAACAAGGGTAAAGTACTTAAATTTGATAAATAAAGTATCCTGAAAAGCAGATCATAATAATCTGTAGAAACGTAGATGAAATATCTATAAATGAAGAGGTGGGGGCAATTTTCTGTAAATGAAGGGGGTAATTTTCTATAAATAAAATTTATTGTTGAAGGGGGAGGGGATACTTTTTATTTATATGTCATGTGTACTACGTTATCGGCAACAAAGAAGTAGTTTGTTTTTAAAATTCCTTCCCGGGCTATTTGGCGTGGTCCAATGTTTTCTACAAAACCAACCGTTTCGTACTATCGACTGTCATCATCAGTGAAAATCGAGTGCGCTAACGTGAGGTGGTATACGATAGTGACGACAGTACTGTGGTTAAGGCTGAAGAAAGAAGCAGTTTCTATGAAAATATTTCATTTCAAAAATGATTTTAAATATAAATCTTAGAACATGGAAGTCATGTATGTGTCTCCATCCCTATATTTATATGTGTACTACGTTATGGGCAAAAAAGTAGTAGTTTGTTGTTAAAATTCCTTTCCAGGCTGTTTGGCCGTAGTCCAATGTTTTCTGCAAAACCAGACGTTTCGGCAGTGCCGTCGACTGCCATCATCAGTGAAAATCGAGTGCGATAACGTGTGGTGGTATACGTTAGTGACCACAGTACTGTGGTTAAGGCTGAAGCAATAAGTAGAAAGAAGTAGTTTCTATGAAAATATTTCATTCCAAAAATTATTTTAAATATAAATCTTAGAACATGGAAGTCATGTATGGTTCTCCATACCGATATTTACTATGGCAATCGATAACAGCCGCAAATTCAAACAGAATCAAATAATGTTTCGCATAGAGTCCTGTATTGTGGAGTTCTGAAGACCTGTTGATTTTGGTGAAGATCGGTTAAGGGAAAGGGGTAGTTTACCTGTAACGTTTCATGTTGTAACAAGGGTAATTTTTTCTATGACGAACGATAACTGCCGTAAATTCAAACATAATGAAATAATGTTTTGCATACTTCCCTACATTGTAGAGAACTCAAGGCCTGTTGATTTTGGTGAAGAGGGAAAGGGGTAGTTTACCTGCAACATTTTATGCTGTAACAAGAGAAATTTTTTCATGACGAACGATAACTGCCGTAAATTCAAACAGAATCAAATAATTTTTTACATATGTGCGTGAGTTGTAGAAGACTCAAGGCCTATTGTTTTTGGTGACGATCGGTTGCGGGGAAATGGTAGTTTACCAGAAACTTTTTTTGTTGTAACAGAGTAAAGTACTTAATTTTGATAAATAAAGTATCCTGATAAGAAGATCTTAATAATCCACTGTAGAAACGTAGATGAAATATTTATAAATGAAGAGGCTAGTTGAACGGGGTGGGGGTGATTTTCTATAAAGGAAAATTATAGTTGAAGGAGGAGGGGATCATTTTTATTTATTTGTCATGTGTACTACGTTATCGGCAACAAAGAAGTATTTTGTTGTTAAAATTCCTTCCTGGGCTGTTTGGGCTTGATCCAATGTTTTCTACAAAACCAGACGTTTCGGCAGTGCTATCGACTGTCATCGTCAGTGAAAATTGAGTGCACTATCGTGAGGTGGTATACGTTAGTGATCACAGTACTGTGGTTAAGGCTGAAGAAAGAAGTAGTTTCTATGGAAATAGTTCATTTCGAAAAGTATTTTAAATATAAATCTTAGAACATGGAAGTCATGTATGGTTCTCCATACCGATATTTTACTCATGCCTTTGAATCTCCACGGATTACTTTTGACCTTCTCGCTGACCACAGTTGGAACCACTGACTTAAGACACAGCAGACAAAAATTTGTTTGAATGAGAAAATAGTACTTTTTCTTTAATGCCGGACTTTAATGAAAGAAAAATATTACAAAAATTTATAGAAATTATGCTACAAATATGTTGTTTTACTTCCATGTCCCATAAGGAAATGTTAGTATGGTGATGGCGAAAAAATCGTGTTCGAGATAAGGGCTGATTCTGATTATACTACTCTCAAAACATGAAGAAAAGTCAGTTTTCAAAAATTGTCTGTGTGTGTGTGTGTGTGTGTGTGTGTCTGTGTGTCTGTGTCTGTGTCTGTGTGTAGAATTTTTTCTACGGCAAACGATAACAGCCGCACATTCAAACTGAATCAAATAACTTTTTGCACACATCTCTGAATTGTAGAGGACTCAAGGCCTATTGGTTTTGGTTAAGATCGGTTACGGGAAAGGGGTAGTTTACCGGCAACATTTTATGTTTTAACAAGGGTAATTTTTTCTACGACGAACGATAACTGCCGTAAATTCAAAGAGAATCAAATAATATTTTGCATACGTTCCTGAGTTGTAATCATCTGAAGGTCTATTGATCTTGGTGAAGATCGGTTAAGGGAAAGGGGTAGTTTACCTGCCACCTTTAATGTTTTAACAAGAGTAATTGTTTCTATGACGAATGATAACTGTCGCACATTAAAACAGAATCAAATAATGTTTTGCATGCATTCCTGATATGTAGAGGACTCAAGACCTATTGATTTTGGTGAAGATGAGTTTAGAGACAGGGGTTGTTTACCCGCAACGTTTTATGGTTTTATGTCATAACAAGGTTAATTTTTTTCTATGACGAACGATAACTGCCATAAATTCAAACGTAATCAAATAAGTTTTTGCATACAACCCTAAATTGTAGAGAACTCAAGGGCTGTTGATTTTGGTGAAGATCGGTTAAGGGAAAGGGGTAGTTTACCTGCAACATTTTATGTTTTTGCATACAACCCTAAATTGTAGAGAACTCAAGGGCTGTTGATTTTGGTGAAGATCGGTTAAGGGAAAGGGGTAGTTTACCTGCAACATTTTATGTTGTAACAAGAGAAATTTTTTAATGACGAACTATAACTGCCGTAAATTCCAACAGAATCAAATAATTTTTTACCTATGTGCGTGAGTTGTAGAAGACTCAAGGCCTATTGATTTTGGTGACGATCGGTTACGGGGAAAGGGTAGTTTACCAGAAACTTTTTTTGTTGTAACAGAGTAAAGTACTTAATTTTGATAAATAAAGTATCCTGATAAGAAGATCTTAATAATCCACTGTAGAAACGTAGATGAAATATTTATAAAAGAAGAGGCTAGTTGAACGGGGTGGGGGTGATTTTCTATAAAGGAAAATTATAGTTGAAGGAGGAGGGGATCATTTTTATTTATTTGTCATGTGTACTACGTTATCGGCAACAAAGAAGTAGTTTGTTGTTAAAATTCCTTCCTGGGCTGTTTGGGCTTGATCCAATGTTTTCTACAAAACCAGACGTTTCGGCAGTGCTATCGACTGTCATCGTCAGTGAAAATTGAGTGCACTATCGTGAGGTGGTATACGTTAGTGATCACAGTACTGTGGTTAAGGCTGAAGAAAGAAGTAGTTTCTATGGAAATAGTTCATTTCGAAAAGTATTTTAAATATAAATCTTAGAACATGGAAGTCATGTATGGTTCTCCTTACCGATATTTTACTCATGCCTTTGAATCTCCGCGGAATACTTTTGACCTTCTCGCTGACCATAGTTGGAACCACTGACTTAAGACACAGCAGACAAAAATTTGTTTGAATGAGAAAATAGTACTTTTTCTTTAATGCCGGACTTTAATGAAAGAAAAATGTTACAAAAATTTATAGAAATTATGCTACAAATATGTTGTTTTACTTCCATGTCCCATAAGGAAATGTTAGTATGGTGATGGCGAAAAAATCGTGTTCGAGATAAGGGCTGATTCTGATTATACTACTCTCAAAACATGAAGAAAAGTCAGTTTTCAAAAATTGTCTGTGTGTGTGTGTCTGTGTGTCTGTGTCTGTGTGTCTGTGTCTGTGTCTGTGTGTAGAATTTTTTCTACGGCAAACGATAACAGCCGCACATTCAAACTGAATCAAATAACTTTTTGCACACATCTCTGAATTGTAGAGGACTCAAGGCCTATTGGTTTTGGTTAAGATCGGTTACGGGAAAGGGGTAGTTTACCGGCAACATTTTATATTTTAACAAGGGTAATTTTTTCTACGACGAACGATAACTGCCGTAAATTCAAAGAGAATCAATTAATATTTTGCATACGTTCCTGAGTTGTAATCATCTGAAGGTCTATTGATCTTGGTGAAGATCGGTTAAGGGAAAGGGGTAGTTTACCTGCCACCTTTAATGTTTTAACAAGAGTAATTGTTTCTATGACGAATGATAGCTGTCGCACATTAAAACAGAATCAAATAATGTTTTGCATGCATTCCTGATATGTAGAGGACTCAAGACCTATTGATTTTGGTGAAGATGAGTTTAGAGACAGGGGTTGTTTACCCGAAACGTTTTATGGTTTTATGTCATAACAAGGTTAATTTTTTCTATGACGAACGATAACTGCCATAAATTCAAACGTAATCAAATAAGTTTATGCATACAACCCTAAATTGTAGAGAACTCAAGGGCTGTTGATTTTGGTGAAGATCGGTTAAGGGAAAGGGTTAGTTTACCTGCAACATTTTATGTTTTTGCATACAACCCTAAATTGTAGAGAACTCAAGGGCTGTTGATTTTGGTGAAGATCGGTTAAGGGAAAGGGGTAGTTTACCTGCAACATTTTATGTTGTAACAAGAGAAATTTTTTAATGACGAACTATAACTGCCGTAAATTCCAACAGAATCAAATAATTTTTTACCTATGTGCCTGAGTTGTAGGAGACTCAAGGCCTATTGATTTTGGTGAAGATCGGTTACGGGGAAAGGGTAGTTTACCCGAAACATTTTTTGTTGTAACAAGAGTAAAGTCCTTAATTTTGATAAATAAAGTGTCCTGATAAGAAGATCTTAATAATCCACTGTAGAAACGTAGACGAAATATCTATAAATGAAAAGGCTAGTTGAACGAGGTGGGGATGATTTTCTATAAATGAAAATTATAGTTGAAGGGGGAGGGGATAATTTTTACTTCCATGTTCCACAAGGAAATGGAAGTATGGTGATGGAAAAAAAATCGTGGTCGAGATTATTGCAGATTCTGATTGTACTACCCTCAAAACATGAAAACAGTCATTTTTCGAAATGTGTGTGTGTGTGTGTGTGGGGGGGGGGTGTAGAGTACTCAAGACCTATTGTATGAAAAAATTCATACAGAATCGAATAATTGTTTGCATACAGCCCTGAAATGTAGAGGATTCAAGGCCTATTGATTTTAGTGAAGATCGTTGAAGGGGGAGGGGAAGTTTACCTGCAACGTTTTATGTTTTAACAAGGGTAAAGTACTTAAATTTGATAAATAAAGTATACTGAAAAGCAGATCATAATAATCTGTAGAAACGTAGATGAAATATCTATAAATGAAGAGGTGGGGGCAATTTTCTATAAATGAAGGGGGGTAATTTTCTATAAATGAAATTTATTGTTGAAGGGGGAGGGGATACTTTTTATTTATATGTCATGTGTACTACGTTATCGGCAACAAAGAAGTAGTTTGTTTTTAAAATTCCTTCCCGGGCTATTTGGCGTGGTCCAATGTTTTCTACAAAACCAACCGTTTCGTACTATCGACTGTCATCATCAGTGAAAATCGAGTGCGCTAACGTGAGGTGGTATACGATAGTGACGACAGTACTGTGGTTAAGGCTGAAGAAAGAAGCAGTTTCTATGAAAATATTTCATTTCAAAAATGATTTTAAATATAAGTCTTAGAACATGGAAGTCATGTATGTGTCTCCATACCTATATTTATATGTGTACTACGTTATGGGCAAAAAAGTAGTAGTTTGTTGTTAAAATTCCTTTCCAGGCTGTTTGGCAGTAGTCCAATGTTTTCTGCAAAACCAGACGTTTCGGCAGTGCCGTCGACTGCCATCATCAGTGAAAATCGAGTGCGATAACGTGTGGTGGTATACGTTAGTGACCACAGTACTGTGGTTAAGGCTGAAGCAATAAGTAGAAAGAAGTAGTTTCTATGAAAATATTTCATTCCAAAAATTATTTTAAATATAAATCTTAGAACATGGAAGTCATGTATGGTTCTCCATACCGATATTTACTATGGCAAACGATAACAGCCGCAAATTCAAACAGAATCAAATAATGTTTCGCATAGAGTCCTGAATTGTAGAGTTCTGAAGACCTGTTGATTTTGGTGAAGATCGGTTAAGGGAAAGGGGTAGTTTACCAGTAACGTTTCATGTTGTAACAAAGGTAATTTTTTCTATGACGAACGATAACTGTCGTAAATTCAAACATAATGAAATAATGTTTTGCATACTTCCCTACATTGTAGAGAACTCAAGGGCTGTTGATTTTGGTGAAGATCGGTTAAGGGAAAGGGGTAGTTTACCTGCAACATTTTATGTTGTAACAAGAGAAATTTTTTAATGACGAACTATAACTGCCGTAAGTTCCAACAGATCAAATAATTTTTTACCTATGTGCCTGAGTTGTAGGAGACTCAAGGCCTATTGATTTTGGTGAAGATCGGTTACGGGGAAAGGGTAGTTTACCCGAAGCATTTTTTGTTGTAACAAGAGTAAAGTCCTTAATTTTGATAAATAAAGTATCCTGATAAGAAGATCTTAATAATCCACTGTAGAAACGTAGACGAAATATATATAAATGAAAAGGCTAGTTGAACGAGGTGGGGATGATTTTCTATAAATGAAAATTATAGTTGAAGGGGGAGGGGATAATTTTTACTTCCATGTTCCACAAGGAAATGGAAGTATGGTGATGGAAAAAAAATCGTGGTCGAGATTATTGCAGATTCTGATTGTACTACCCTCAAAACATGAAAACAGTCATTTTTCGAAATGTGTGTGTGTGTGGGGGGGGGGTGTAGAGTACTCAAGACCTATTGTATGAAAAAATTCATACATAATCGAATAATTGTTTGCATACAGCCCTGAAATGTAGAGGATTCAATGCCTATTGATTTTAGTGAAGATCGTTGAAGGGGGAGGGGAAGTTTACCTGCAACGTTTTATGTTTTAACAAGGGTAAAGTACTTAAATTTGATAAATAAAGTATCCTGAAAAGCAGATCATAATAATCTGTAGAAACTTAGATGAAATATCTATAAATGAAGAGGTGGGGGCAATTTTCTATAAATGAAGGGGGTAATTTTCTATAAATGAAATTTATTGTTGAAGGGGGAGGGGCTACTTTTTATTTATATGTCATGTGTACTACGTTATCGACAACAAAGAAGTAGTTTGTTTTTAAAATTCCTTCCCGGGCTATTTGGCGTGGTCCAATGTTTTCTACAAAACCAACCGTTTCGTACTATCGACTGTCATCATCAGTGAAAATCGAGTGCGCTAACGTGAGGTGGTATACGATAGTGACGACAGTACTGTGGTTAAGGCGGAAGAAAGAAGCAGTTTCTATGAAAATATTTCATTTCAAAAATGATTTTAAATATAAATCTTAGAACATGGAAGTCATGTATGTGTCTCCATACCTATATCTATATGTGTACTACGTTATGGGCAAAAAAGTAGTAGTTTGTTGTTAAAATTCCTTTCCAGGCTGTTTGGCCGTAGTCCAATGTTTTCTGCAAAACCAGACGTTTCGGCAGTGCCGTCGACTGCCATCATCAGTGAAAATCGAGTGCGATAACGTGTGGTGGTATACGTTAGTGACCACAGTACTGTGGTTAAGGCTGAAGCAATAAGTAGAAAGAAGTAGTTTCTATGAAAATATTTCATTCCAAAAATTATTTTAAATATAAATCTTAGAACATGGAAGTCATGTATGGTTCTCCATACCGATATTTACTATGGCAAACGATAACAGCCGCAAATTCAAACAGAATCAAATAATGTTTCGCATAGAGTCCTGAATTGTAGAGTTCTGAAGACCTGTTGATTTTGGTGAAGATCGGTTAAGGGAAAGGGGTAGTTTACCTGTAACGTTTCATGTTGTAACAAGGGTAATTTTTTCTATGACGAACGATAACTGCCGTAAATTTAAACATAATGAAATAATGTTTTGCATAATTCCCTACATTGTAGAGAACTCAAGGCCTGTTGATTTTGGTGAAGAGGGAAAGGGGTAGTTTACCTGCAACATTTTATGCTGTAACAAGAGAAATTTTTTCATGACGAACGATAACTGCCGTAAATTCAAACAGAATCAAATAATTTTTTACATATGTGCGTGAGTTGTAGAAGACTCAAGGCCTATTGATTTTGGTGACGATCGGTTACGGGGAAAGGGTAGTTTACCAGAAACTTTTTTTGTTGTAACAGAGTAAAGTACTTAATTTTGATAAATAAAGTATCCTGATAAGAAGATCTTAATAATCCACTGTAGAAACGTAGATGAAATATTTATAAATGAAGAGGCTAGTTGAACGGGGTGGGGGTGATTTTCTATAAAGGAAAATTATAGTTGAAGGAGGAGGGGATCATTTTTATTTATTTGTCATGTGTACTACGTTATCGGCAACATAGAAGTAGTTTGTTGTTAAAATTCCTTCCTGGGCTGTTTGGGCTTGATCCAATGTTTTCTACAAAACCAGACGTTTCGGCAGTGCTATCGACTATCATCGTCCGTGAAAATTGAGTGCACTATCGTGAGGTGGTATACGTTAGTGATCACAGTACTGTGGTTAAGGCTGAAGAAAGAAGTAGTTTCTATGGAAATAGTTCATTTCGAAAAGTATTTTAAATATAAATCTTAGAACATGGAAGTCATGTATGGTTCTCCTTACCGATATTTTACTCATGCCTTTGAATCTCCACGGAATACTTTTGACCTTCTCGCTGACCATAGTTGGAACCACTGACTTAAGACACAGCAGACAAAAATTTGTTTGAATGAGAAAATAGTACTTTTTCTTTAATGCCGGACTTTAATGAAAGAAAAATGTTACAAAAATGTATAGAAATTATGCTACAAATATGTTGTTTTACTTTCTTGTCCCATAAGGAAATGTTAGTATGGTGATGGCGAAAAAATCGTGTTCCAGATAAGGGCTGATTCTGATTATACTACTCTCAAAACATGAAGAAAAGTCAGTTTTCAAAAATTGTCTGTGTGTGTGTGTCTGTGTGTCTGTGTCTGTGTCTGTGTGTAGAATTTTTTCTACGGCAAACGATAACAGCCGCACATTCAAACTGAATCAAATAACTGTTTGCACACATCTCTGAATTGTAGAGGACTCAAGGCCTATTGGTTTTGGTTAAGATCGGTTACGGGAAAGGGGTAGTTTACCTGCAACATTTTATATTTTAACAAGGGTAATTTTTTCTACGACGAACGATAACTGCCGTAAATTCAAAGAGAATCAAATAATATTTTGCATACGTTCCTGAGTTGTAATCATCTGAAGGTCTATTGATCTTGGTGAAGATCGGTTAAGGGAAAGGGGTAGTTTACCTGCCACCTTTAATGTTTTAACAAGAGTAATTGTTTCTATGACGAATGATAACTGTCGCACATTAAAACAGAATCAAATAATGTTTTGCATGCATTCCTGATATGTAGAGGACTCAAGACCTATTGATTTTGGTGAAGATGAGTTTAGAGACAGGGGTTGTTTACCCGCAACGTTTTATGGTTTTATGTCATAACAAGGTTAATTTTTTTCAATGACGAACGATAACTGCCATAAATTCAAACGTAATCAAATAAGTTTATGCATACAACCCTAAATTGTAGAGAACTCAAGGGCTGTTGATTTTGGTGAAGATCGGTTAAGGGAAAGGGTTAGTTTACCTGCAACATTTTATGTTTTTGCATACAACCCTAAATTGTAGAGAACTCAAGGGCTGTTGATTTTGGTGAAGATCGGTTAAGGGAAGGGGTAGTTTACCTGCAACATTTTATGTTGTAACAAGAGAAATTTTTTAATGACGAACTATAACTGCCGTAAATTCCAACAGAATCAAATAATTTTTTACCTATGTGCCTGAGTTGTAGGAGACTCGAGGCCTATTGATTTTGGTGAAGATCGGTTACGGGGAAAGGGTAGTTTACCCGAAACATTTTTTGTTGTAACAAGAGTAAAGTCCTTAATTTTGATAAATAAAGTATCCTGATAAGAAGATCTTAATAATCCACTGTAGAAACGTAGACGAAATATCTATAAATGAAAAGGCTAGTTGAACGAGGTGGGGATGATTTTCTATAAATGAAAATTATAGTTGAAGGGGGAGGGGATAATTTTTACTTCCATGTTCCACAAGGAAATGGAAATAGGGTGATGGAAAAAAAATCGTGGTCGAGATTATTGCAGATTCTGATTGTACTACCCTCAAAACATGAAAACAGTCATTTTTCGAAATGTGTGTGTGTGAGGGGGGGGGTGTAGAGTACTCAAGACGTATTGTATGAAAAAATTCATACAGAATCGAATAATTGTTTGCATTTAGCCCTGAAATGTAGAGGATTCAAGGCCTATTGATTTTAGTGAAGATCGTTGAAGGGGGAGGGGAAGTTTACCTGCAACGTTTTATGTTTTAACAAGGGTAAAGTACTTAAATTTGATAAATAAAGTATCCTGAAAAGCAGATCATAATAATCTGTAGAAACGTAGATGAAATATCTATAAATGAAGAGGCGGGGGCAATTTTCTATAAATGAAATTTATTGTTGAAGGGGGAGGGGATACTTTTTATTTATATGTCATGTGTACTACGTTATCGACAACAAAGAAGTAGTGTGTTTTTAAAATTCCTTCCCGGGCTATTTGGCGTGGTCCAATGTTTTCTACAAAACCAACCGTTTCGTACTATCGACTGTCATCATCAGTGAAAATCGAATGCGCTAACGTGAGGTGGTATACGATAGTGACGACAGTACTGTGGTTAAGGCTGAAGAAAGAAGCAGTTTCTATGAAAATATTTCATTTCAAAAATGATTTTAAATATAAATCTTAGAACATGGAAGTCATGTATGTGTCTCCATCCCTATATTTATATGTGTACTACGTTATGGGCAAAAAAGTAGTAGTTTGTTGTTAAAATTCCTTTCCAGGCTGTTTGGCCGTAGTCCAATGTTTTCTGCAAAACCAGACGTTTCGGCAGTGCCGTCGACTGCCATCATCAGTGAAAATCGAGTGCGATAACGTGTGGTGGTATACGTTAGTGACCACAGTACTGTGGTTAAGGCTGAAGCAATAAGTAGAAAGAAGTAGTTTCTATGAAAATATTTCATTCCAAAAATTATTTTAAATATAAATCTTAGAACATGGAAGTCATGTATGGTTCTCCATACCGATATTTACTATGGCAAACGATAACAGCCGCAAATTCAAACAGAATCAAATAATGTTTCGCATAGAGTCCTGAATTGCAGAGTTCTGAAGACCTGTTGATTTTGGTGAAGATCGGTTAAGGGAAAGGGGTAGTTTACCTGTAACGTTTCATGTTGTAACAAGGGTAATTTTTTCTATGTCGAACGATAACTGCCGTAAATTCAAACATAATGAAATAATGTTTAGCATACTTCCCTACATTGTAGAGAACTCAAGGCCTGTTGATTTTGGTGAAGAGGGAAAGGGGTAGTTTACCTGCAACATTTTATGCTGTAACAAGAGAAATTTTTTCATGACGAACGATAACTGCCGTAAATTCAAACAGAATCAAATAATTTTTTACATATGTGCGTGAGTTGTAGAAGACTCAAGGCCTATTGTTTTTGGTGACGATCGGTGGCGGGGAAAGGATAGTTTACCTGAAACTTTTTTTGTTGTAACAGAGTAAAGTACTTAATTTTGATAAATAAAGTATCCTGATAAGAAGATCTTAATAATCAACTGTAGAAACGTAGATGAAATATTTATAAATGAAGAGGCTAGTTGAACGGGGTGGGGGTGATTTTCTATAAAGGAAAATTATAGTTGAAGGAGGAGGGGATCATTTTTATTTATTTGTCATATGTACTACGTTATCGGCAACAAAGAAGTAGTTTGTTGTTAAAATTCCTTCCTGGGCTGTTTGGGCTTGATCCAATGTTTTCTACAAAACCAGACGTTTCGGCAGTGCTATCGACTGTCATCGTCAGTGAAAATTGAGTGCACTATCGTGAGGTGGTATACGTTAGTGATCACAGTACTGTGGTTAAGGCTGAAGAAAGAAGTAGTTTCTATGGAAATAGTTCATTTCGAAAAGTATTTTAAATATAAATCTTAGAACATGGAAGTCATGTATGGTTCTCCATACCGATATTTTACTCATGCCTTTGAATCTCCACGGATTACTTTTGACCTTCTCGCTGACCACAGTTGGAACCACTGACTTAAGACACAGCAGACAAAAATTTGTTTGAATGAGAAAATAGTACTTTTTCTTTAATGCCGGACTTTAATGAAAGAAAAATGTTACAAAAATGTATAGAAATTAGGCTACAAATATGTTGTTTTACTTCCATGTCCCATAAGGAAATGTTAGTATGGTGATGGCGAAAAAATCGTGTTCGAGATAAGGGCTGATTCTGATTATACTACTCTCAAAACATGAAGAAAAGTCAGTTTTCAAAAATTGTCTGTGTGTGTGTGTGTGTGTGTGTGTGTGTGTGTGTGTGTGTGTGTGTGTGTGTGTGTGTGTGTGTGTGTGTGTGTGTGTGTGTGTGTGTGTGTGTGTGTGTGTGTGTGTGTGTGTGTGTGTGTGTGTGTGTGTGTGTGTGTGTGTGTGTGTGTGTGTGTGTGTGTGTGTGTGTGTGTGTCTGTGTGCCTGTGTCTGTGTCTGTGTGTAGAATTTTTTTCTACGGCAAACGATAACAGCCGCACATTCAAACTGAATCAAATAACTTTTTGCACACATCTCTGAATTGTAGAGGACTCAAGGCCTATTGGTTTTGGTTAAGATCGGTTACGGGAAAGGGGTAGTTTACCGGCAACATTTTATGTTTTAACAAGGGTAATTTTTTCTACGACGAACGATAACTGCCGTAAATTCAAAGAGAATCAAATAATATTTTGCATACGTTCCTGAGTTGTAATCATCTGAAGGTCTATTGATCTTGGTGAAGATCGGTTAAGGGAAAGGGGTAGTTTACCGCCCACCTTTAATGTTTTAACAAGAGTAATTGTTTCTATGACGAATGATAACTGTCGCACATTAAAACAGAATCAAATAATGTTTTGCATGCATTCCTGATATGTAGAGGACTCAAGACCTATTGATTTTGGTGAAGATGAGTTTAGAGACAGGGGTTGTTTACCAGCAACGTTTTATGGTTTTATGTCATAACAAGGTTAATTTTTTTCTATGACGAAAGATAACTGCCATAAATTCAAACGTAATCAAATAAGTTTTTGCATAAAACCCTAAATTGTAGAGAACTCAAGGGCTGTTGATTTTGGTGAAGATCGGTTAAGGGAAAGGGTTAGTTTACCTGCAACATTTTATGTTTTTGCATACAACCCTAAATTGTAGAGAACTCAAGGGCTGTTGATTTTGGTGAAGATCGGTTAAGGGAAAGGGGTAGTTTACCTGCAACATTTTATGTTGTAACAAGAGAAATTTTTTAATGACGAACTATAACTGCCGTAAATTTCAACAGAATCAAATAATTTTTTACCTATGTGCCTGAGTTGTAGGAGACTCGAGGCCTATTGATTTTGGTGAAGTTCGGTTACGGGGAAAGGGTAGTTTACCCGAAACATTTTTTGTTGTAACAAGAGTAAAGTCCTTAATTTTGATAAATAAAGTATCCTGATAAGAAGATCTTAATAATCCACTGTAGAAACGTAGACGAAATATATATAAATGAAAAGGCTAGTTGAACGAGGTGGGGGTGATTTTCTATAAATGAAAATTATAGTTGAAGGGGGAGGGGATAATTTTTACTTCCATGTTCCACAAGGAAATGGAAGTATGGTGATGGAAAAAAAATCGTGGTCGAGATTATTGCAGATTCTGATTGTACTACCCTCAAAACATGAAAACAGTCATTTTTCGAAATGTGTGTGTGTGTGGGGGGGATGTAGAGTACTCAAGACCTATTGTATGAAAAAATTCATACAGAATCGAATAATTGTTTGCATACAGCCCTGAAATGTAGAGGATTCAAGGCCTATTGATTTTAGTGAAGATCGTTGAAGGGGGAGGGGAAGTTTACCTGCAACGTTTTATGTTTTAACAAGGGTAAAGTACTTAAATTTGATAAATAAAGTATCCTGAAAAGCAGATCATAATAATCTGTAGAAACGTAGATGAAATATCTATAAATGAAGAGGTGGGGGCAATTTTCTGTAAATGAAGGGGGTAATTTTCTATAAATAAAATTTATTGTTGAAGGGGGAGGGGATACTTTTTATTTATATGTCATGTGTACTACGTTATCGGCAACAAAGAAGTAGTTTGTTTTTAAAATTCCTTCCCGGGCTATTTGGCGTGGTCCAATGTTTTCTACAAAACCAACCGTTTCGTACTATCGACTGTCATCATCAGTGAAAATCGAGTGCGCTAACGTGAGGTGGTATACGATAGTGACGACAGTACTGTGGTTAAGGCTGAAGAAAGAAGCAGTTTCTATGAAAATATTTCATTTCAAAAATGATTTTAAATATAAATCTTAGAACATGGAAGTCATGTATGTGTCTCCATACCTATATTTATATGTGTACTACGTTATGGGCAAAAAAGTAGTAGTTTGTTGTTAAAATTCCTTTCCAGGCTGTTTGGCCGTAGTCCAATGTTTTCTGCAAAACCAGACGTTTCGGCAGTGCCGTCGACTGCCATCATCAGTGAAAATCGAGTGCGATAACGTGTGGTGGTATACGTTAGTGACCACAGTACTGTGGTTAAGGCTGAAGCAATAAGTAGAAAGAAGTAGTTTCTATGAAAATATTTCATTCCAAAAATTATTTTAAATATAAATCTTAGAACATGGAAGTCATGTATGGTTCTCCATACCGATATTTACTATGGCAATCGATAACAGCCGCAAATTCAAACAGAATCAAATAATGTTTCGCATAGAGTCCTGTATTGTGGAGTTCTGAAGACCTGTTGATTTTGGTGAAGATCGGTTAAGGGAAAGGGGTAGTTTACCTGTAACGTTTCATGTTGTAACAAGGGTAATTTTTTCTATGACGAACGATAACTGCCGTAAATTCAAACATAATGAAATAATGTTTTGCATACTTCCCTACATTGTAGAGAACTCAAGGCCTGTTGATTTTGGTGAAGAGGGAAAGGGGTAGTTTACCTGCAACATTTTATGCTGTAACAAGAGAAATTTTTTCATGACGAACGATAACTGCCGTAAATTCAAACAGAATCAAATAATTTTTTACATATGTGCGTGAGTTGTAGAAGACTCAAGGCCTATTGTTTTTGGTGACGATCGGTTGCGGGGAAATGGTAGTTTACCAGAAACTTTTTTTGTTGTAACAGAGTAAAGTACTTAATTTTGATAAATAAAGTATCCTGATAAGAAGATCTTAATAATCCACTGTAGAAACGTAGATGAAATATTTATAAATGAAGAGGCTAGTTGAACGGGGTGGGGGTGATTTTCTATAAAGGAAAATTATAGTTGAAGGAGGAGGGGATCATTTTTATTTATTTGTCATGTGTACTACGTTATCGGCAACAAAGAAGTATTTTGTTGTTAAAATTCCTTCCTGGGCTGTTTGGGCTTGATCCAATGTTTTCTACAAAACCAGACGTTTCGGCAGTGCTATCGACTGTCATCGTCAGTGAAAATTGAGTGCACTATCGTGAGGTGGTATACGTTAGTGATCACAGTACTGTGGTTAAGGCTGAAGAAAGAAGTAGTTTCTATGGAAATAGTTCATTTCGAAAAGTATTTTAAATATAAATCTTAGAACATGGAAGTCATGTATGGTTCTCCATACCGATATTTTACTCATGCCTTTGAATCTCCACGGATTACTTTTGACCTTCTCGCTGACCACAGTTGGAACCACTGACTTAAGACACAGCAGACAAAAATTTGTTTGAATGAGAAAATAGTACTTTTTCTTTAATGCCGGACTTTAATGAAAGAAAAATATTACAAAAATTTATAGAAATTATGCTACAAATATGTTGTTTTACTTCCATGTCCCATAAGGAAATGTTAGTATGGTGATGGCGAAAAAATCGTGTTCGAGATAAGGGCTGATTCTGATTATACTACTCTCAAAACATGAAGAAAAGTCAGTTTTCAAAAATTGTCTGTGTGTGTGTGTGTGTGTGTGTGTGTGTCTGTGTGTCTGTGTCTGTGTCTGTGTGTAGAATTTTTTCTACGGCAAACGATAACAGCCGCACATTCAAACTGAATCAAATAACTTTTTGCACACATCTCTGAATTGTAGAGGACTCAAGGCCTATTGGTTTTGGTTAAGATCGGTTACGGGAAAGGGGTAGTTTACCGGCAACATTTTATGTTTTAACAAGGGTAATTTTTTCTACGACGAACGATAACTGCCGTAAATTCAAAGAGAATCAAATAATATTTTGCATACGTTCCTGAGTTGTAATCATCTGAAGGTCT
Organism: Magicicada septendecula; assembly: GCA_034769895.1. Taxonomy (NCBI): domain Eukaryota; kingdom Metazoa; phylum Arthropoda; class Insecta; order Hemiptera; family Cicadidae; genus Magicicada; species Magicicada septendecula. Next base: position 250,517,165 of record CM068375.1, read on the forward strand.
ATTGATCTTGGTGAAGATCGGTTAAGGGAAAGGGGTAGTTTACCTGCCACCTTTAATGTTTTAACAAGAGTAATTGTTTCTATGACGAATGATAACTGTCGCACATTAAAACAGAATCAAATAATGTTTTGCATGCATTCCTGATATGTAGAGGACTCAAGACCTATTGATTTTGGTGAAGATGAGTTTAGAGACAGGGGTTGTTTACCAGCAACGTTTTATGGTTTTATGTCATAACAAGGTTAATTTTTTTCTATGACGAACGATAACTGCCATAAATTCAAACGTAATCAAATTAGTTTTTGCATACAACCCTAAATTGTAGAGAACTCTGTGTCTGTGTGTAGAATTTTTTCTACGGCAAACGATAACAGCCGCACATTCAAACTGAATCAAATAACTTTTGCAAACATCTCTGAATTGTAGAGGACTCAAGGCCTATTGGTTTTGGTTAAGATCGGTTACGGGAAAGGGGTAGTTTACCTGCAACATTTTATGTTTTAACAAGGGTAATTTTTACTATGACGAAAGATAAGTGCCGCACATAAAAAAAAAAACAGAATCAAATAATTTTTTGCATACGTCCCTTAATTGTAGAGGACTCAAGGCCTATTGATTTTTGTGAAGATCGGCTACGGGGAAGGGTAGTTTACAACGTTTTACGTTTTAACAAGAGTAAAGTACTTAATTTTGATAAATAAAGTATCCTGAAAAGATCATAATAATCCACTGTAGAAACGTAGATTAAATATCTATAAATGTAGAGGCTAGTTTAATGCGGTGGGGGTAATTTTCTATAAATTAAAATAACAGTTGAAGGGGGAGGGGATAATTTTTATTTAAATGTCATGTGTGCTACGTTATCAGCAACAAAGAAGTGGTTTGTTGTTAAAATTTTTTCCCGGGCTGTTTGGCGTGGTCCAATTATTTCTACAAAGCCAGACGTTTCGACAGTGCTATCAATTGCCATCATCAGTGAAAATCGAGTGCGCTAACGTGAGATGGTTAGCGACCACAGTACTGTGGTTAAGGCTGAAGAAAGAAGTAGTTTCTATGGAAATATTTCCTTTCGAAAATGATTTTAAATATAAATCTTAGACATGGAAGTCATGTATGGTTCTCCATACCGATATTTACTCATGCCTTTGAATCTCCACTTTTACTTTTGACCTTCTGCTGACCACAGGTTGGGAACCACTGATCTAAGATACAGCAGACAAAAATATCTTTAATGAGAAAATGGTACTTTTTCTCAAATGCCGGACTTTCATGAAAGAAAAATGTTACAAAAATTAATAGAAATAACCACTTTAAAACTCGTCTAAAATACTAACTAGTAAACCTATCTAACAATGCTCTCCTCATCATTACTGTCCGCCTAATACTGGCTAAATGGAGTCATTTCAATGTTTCCAGTTTCATAATCAAGTCAACCGCATTTCTAACATTTCTGTTCACCTGATACAATTCTGAGTTTTTGAATTGCAGACTGGTGGTTCGGTTGTCTCGCCTTCCGCTGTCGTATATAAGAATTCCCAGTCATTGAGCTGCCATCTACAAGCAACGACTAGAACTAGTTGATCACCACTGTATGTAACAGTTCTACCTATATGAAAATGTTAAAACGGCGATTTAGTACTGAATACAACGTATGTCCTGATACCTATACTACCATTATTGCCAATAAAATTTTTGTTTTTAACAGTATCTGATTCTTCTATATTCAGTGTGTAACATAAAGAACATTATTGAGTTTTTGTTTAATGTATTACAATAAAATTTGTACTAAGGTTACATTGGTTTAATCCTGCGACCAAAGGATTTTAATTTTAGTATATAGTTAGACAAAACATTTTTAAATTTGACTTCCATGTTCC